>CAJPEX010000217.1:0-97536 GCA_905338405.1 Notodromas monacha | reverse complement strand
TTTTTTTTGTGGCCCAGTTTCCCCCTCAGAATTCTTGAAATCAACTTGGCATTTTCTCTAAGGGTTGCCTCCAGGTCATCTAAGGCAATTCCGCCATTTTCATCAACAGCCGCCGTCACAGCCGCCACTTTCGAGCTCGAAAAAAAGTGGCCGCCACTTTGGCGGCTGTGACGGCGGTGGCTGTGACGGCGGCTGTCGATGAAAATGGCGGAATTGCCTTAGATGACCTGGAGGCAACCCTTAGAGAAAATGCCAAGTTGATTTCAAGAATTCTGAGGGGGAAACTGGGCCACAAAAAAAATAAAAAGCTGCAGGAAGGGTGCCTCATCTGTTGAGTGTATAGCAAAACTCTGCCAGGGTAAATTTTGAAAAAAATTGAAAAAAATTGTCAAACTGGGCTGATTTTTTTTTGTGCCAAAGAATATGGTTGCCCTAAAGAATAATTTTTTTCCAGCTGGATTAGACGCCATCTTCATTTTCATTCCGAGAACTTTTGTTAGAACCCTCGTATATTGCAGGTTAAAATTGTAGAATAACGCTATTTTCCTATTCACAAAGAAACTCATCCACCGCCAAGCTGGTACAAAGGAAATTAATGTCCGGTACTCAGACTGTGGATAATGCAGTTCATTTACCTTGAAAAACATTATTTGAGATTAGAAAAGTAAGCTTTTGTTCAAACAATAAGGCAAGCATGAGAATAAGAGAAACCCCACAAAATTGAAGTCTTTTCAATGCAACTACTTCATATGACTAAAATAGCAAAAATACATACAGTACCTTTTTGAAGAAGCAGTTGTATTTGTCTGGCCAAATTTCATAAGTTGAGCAATTCCTCCTGAAATTATTGGAGAATCTGGTTGAAAATTGTTTTGTATTTTTTATTCTTCCAAATACATATGAGTATTAGGCTGTTGCATATTATAGACACACCGTTTTTAGTCCCAATATATTTGATATTTGAGCACCACAATGACTTTATAGTATCAGTGATTTAATTACCAAAAGATATTCTACTATACATGTCCCTAAAATAATGTGATAATTCACTGAAGGGGTTCAGTCAAAGTTCCCCATGCATGATATGCTTGGAAGACCAGGGATGAGTGTTGGCTCTGTATTATTTTTCCTCAAAGATTCTTTCTAATTGAGCAACCAATTGATAGTTATATGGGAACAGGCTGAATATCTTGAGCTTCAAATTTTGCTCACTAATTTTCTGGTGTTGTGATATTTTGCTTTAAAAAAGGTGTGCCAATCCATGATTAATGCATTTGAATTTCTATGCTCTGTGATTTAGTTTATTTTGGATGGATTTGTGAGTGTTTTGGGGGAAGGATGAGGCAAAATGTTTGAACCTTGTATGTGAACATTGAAAAGCAGCTAATAAATATACTGTATTTATTAATAAAAAATCAATCAATCAATGTTTCATTTGAGCTAAATATGTGCAAAGATTTCTGCTAAAATTTGTCTGTTTTGACTGGTCAACATGAAAAAAATAAACCTGAAGCTGAGAATATCCCACGGAAACGGCATTTAATAACTATAGGCATTGATGATGCAACTTTTGAGACATTCATTGGGTCCAATTCTGCTTTTTTCATATACTGTATATGCATTGCAAATTTCAGTTTTGTATCCTTCCTTTGTGGGTATATATTCTCCTTCATTCCCGCTCACGAAGTCTCGATATTTCAGAGCCGGAAACGCACGGATTCTCCGCGGAAATTTCGGTGGAAATGACGTCATTCTATTTGGGGATTCTTCGTCTTATTTCGGTTCCCCCTTTTTCGTGGGAAGGCCTTCTACGTCACTCTGTCGACTGGATCACACGCAGTAGTTTGACCAAAGCTTCCGATTTTGCCCCATTTTCTCTATTCCCCTCGTCGTCATGTAATGATCGATGACCACTGCTTAAATGCCGTTTCCATGGAATATTCCCAGGGCTTTGGGTTTTCTTCTTGGCTTTCCTTTTTTTTGCAGGGGAAAAGCTTGCGTTGGCAACCCTACTTTTGTTCCTTGGGAGCAGCAACTACATCATGTTGGATGGAATCGCGTGGGTGGTTTTAAATGCGGCTCTGACGCCAACGATTATAGACGAAATTTATTGCTCTAACAATGTATTTTGGACATTTCTTTCTTATTAATAAAATGAAATATTGGGAAATAATTTCCGATTCATGGAGATGTCCTCGATGACGATCCTTAATTCACGCGGATTGACTTTTGAGGAGCAGGTTTGTACACACCGAACATTTTTGCGCAACACTTTTTTTCCGAGGGATTCCGGGTTTTTGGCAAGAACTTTTGCAATAGAATTTTCCCTAAGATTGCCTTTTGACTATAAATTTGGGGCCGTATATTGGAAACTTTAATGATTATTTCCTTCTTACTGAGAAAATGAAATGTTCCACATTTCATAATCCACAGTCCCATGTGACATCTTTACTCAAACTTGATACAAACATCAATGGACAGGTGCATATAAATTTTTCATATGATTAAAAATTCATTAGTGTATACAGAAAAATTATAGATAAAATTAAGAAGAATATACAATAAAATAAATTGCGTTTTTGAGAATTTCCTCCTTGTAACGCAATCACCAACACTATTTAGAATTTTAGCTTCATCAGAAAACTTTTTCAGAAAGAGCTGATTCCATTCACAGCCTACATACGCAAAATTATTGATCAACGAATATGACCTAAGAACTCAGATTACATTTCGCAGCACAACAAACAAAAAAATAAAATAACGACGCAGGCAATTGATCAGCAATTACCAATATATTTTCTTTTCAAACACTCCCATTCAAATAAATACCACCAAAACAGCTGTACAGGGTATTATACGGAATACTGCCACCGATTCTGTGGGATCACCCAAAACAAATACGTTTCTTGCTTGTATCATTTTTTTTTGCAGCCGGAAACAATGAAAACTTTTCTTTTCTGTTTCTCTTCTGAGATCTTGACTATATCGAATTTCGAGGAAACAACAAATAAGGCCTTATATAGAGGTAATACAGACAAATGAGGCCAAAGGTTTCCGGCTGTTTTCATTGACTTTGGCAGCGTGGAAGTAACAAGAATTGATGACTATTACCAAGGATGCAAACTTTGGGGGGGGAAAAGCTATTAGTTCTGATCCTGTTTCCTTCAGTGGTCTGACCCAACAACTGGGAATGATGGTACTTTCTTTCAGTACTTTTTTTTCCTTCTTTTCTATATATTTTCTTTTCTGAAGAAAGAGGGAAAAATTAAGAGAATGGCAAGTGAGTTGGGAGAACAATAGCAACCAGCGCCTTCAATTCTTTTGTACAATAAATAATATGAGTATGAAAATACGTGATTTTCATTATCATCTTTCATTTTGAGCAACAATAGTGAGTTTACATAAACTGAAAATTCACTTTCCAAGTATTACTTAAGGTTTGAAGAAGCATTGAAAACTGGCTTCAGCAAGAAAAGTAGCACATGAGACTGTGTTTCTGTCTTTTCCTTTATGAATATAAGACAGATTAGAATAAGTTGAATATACTGGCTAGAGTTTCAAGAGCCTTTCCAACTCATTTAAGGGTTTAAAAAAGGTACATTGAAGTGCTCTCTAACATGTGGAAATGGCATACTATGCTGAACCTTTTCTGGAAAGTCAAGGTAATGCACCTCTGTTGAAGGAAACACAGTGTTCTTCCTTGAATAAAAGAAGCCTGACATTTTCTTGCTCCTTGAAAAATAAATACTGAACTTATCAAGAAGGCATATGTATAACAAGAAAATTTGTTGAATGAATGAACAGAACACTTTATTTGCCGCTTTTCAGCGCTCACAAGGAAAATTTGTTTAAATGCTTGCAATGTGAATGGAATCTCTTAAGAATATTTGACTCTTAATCATTCCAGTGAGTCAGTGGATGCAAAGGAATATGAATTCAATTTAAAAACTAATCTTTCTTCAACATCTCATTTCAGGGACTGGATCAGAGCTTAATTTCACAACAGGGCTTAAACTGAGGATGACAACTAAAATACCAGTGGACTCTCTGAACAATGATCTTATCTACAATGAATGTCTCTGTATATAAAAAATTCATTTTTAGCCCCATACAGTTTTCTCTCCATTTTACAGGGGATTTCTAATACAAAGCTCTATCTATACAGCAAACTTTTTCTGGTCTTGGATTTTGTTACAGATGAGAGTCCACCAGTATATTTTTTGCCCTTTATTCAAAAAATGTCTTACTTAAACTCAATTTTTAGTCCCATAGAGTTCTCTATCCATTTTAAAAGGGGGTTTCAGCTATACTACAAAGTTCTCATTGCAGCAAAATTTTTTCTGGTCACTTGCATTTTGTTGTAGAGAGCCCACCTGAATATACAGTATATTCAAACCCCATTGAACCATCAGCATCTATGAAGCCTAATTTTGGCAGTTTAACAGAGGTGTCAGTTTAGAAGGGGTGACATGCACCTTCCCCCAAAATTTGGGGAAGAAACAAGAAGAAGTGAAGTTTTCTTTTTAAAAGCAAAAATGGAAGTTTCATAAGAAAACCTTGGTATTTTCTTATGAAAATTCCCAATATATTGGAGTCTGTGGAACAAAACCTTGGTGCTTTCTTTTCCTGGAAAAGAAAGGAAAACACCAGGGGGTTTCCTCTGAAGTATTGGTGGTTTATGGAGGGAAAATCAAGGACAGAAGCCTGCTTTTGAGGGCAAAAACCCTTGGCAAATGGTTGTTTGTGGCCTATCAACATTTTGCCATCCCTTCAACATTATGCCAATTTGTTTGTGACAAAATATTGGCAGTAACCAAGGGTATAGTGGTTCCTTGTTGTGCAGTTTAACCAGGTTTGACTGCGTATTCCTTGCTCTTATTCAAAAAATATGTGATTTTTTGGGGGAACACAGTTATTGAAAGGCTCATCAAAAAAGGAGAAAAGAGATTAGATTTCTCTCTCTTTGCTTTCTTAAACTAAACAAACAAAATCCTGCGTCAACAAAAACCCTTGGCGAATGGTTGTTGGTGGCCTATCAACATTTTGCCATCCCTTCAACATTAGGCCAATTTGTTTGGGACAAAATGTTGGCACTAACCAAGGGTATATTGGTATATTGTTGTGTATAGTTTAACCAGGTTTGACTGTGTATTGCTTGCTCTTATTCAACAAATGTGTGATTTTTGGGGGGGAACACAGAACACAGTTATTGAAAGGCTCATCAAAAAAGGAGAAAAGAGATTAGATTTCTCTCTCTTTTTTTTTTTCTTAAACTAAACAAACAAAATCCTGCGTCTCCTGGCAGATGGCGTTTCTTCTTCCTTTTGTTCTTCCTCAACATTATCCAAGATATTCTGCTGTTCAGTGCTGGTGTCTGATGCTTGTGTAGTAGGAACTTCCTCATCATCAACAGGAACAATAACAGCACTGCTGGTGTCCGTCTCATCGGGCTCGTCTCGAATCTGGTCCTCGGTGTCGTCCGTGTTGGAAGTCGACTCGGAGATGACAGCAAGCGGGAAACCCGGGTCTCGGTCAGCGGCGCCGGAATCCGTCGCCGACGCCGCCTGAATCACGGCGCCCACGATGGCGTCCAAGGTCGCTGGGGAATTGTAGACGCTGCTCACGGAAAATGGCACTGGCTGTGCTTCTTGCTGTTGATCCGTATTTTCTATTATTATTGGTGTTTCCTGAAGGATTGGCTCGCTGTTGAGCACAGAAGAAAAATATGCGTTCAATTAGGTTTTTTTTTCATTCCTCATGAATTTGGCAATGACTTTAACAATCCTGGCCATATCCTGCAGCAAATTTGAGATTTCGGGGGAGGGGCATTTCAGATTGACCAAAGGTCACTTGAAAATTATGAACTATAGTATTTTACAAGCTTTTGTGAAAATAAAAATACAGTAGCTGTAATATTTGTTCATGAGGTATCAAAATTCAGAAAAACTGTATTCTAAAATTTTTCTTTAGAATGCATTTTGGAAAAAGTCTTCAATTCTCAAAAAGGCCTTGTCTGGATGTTGGGCCAGATCTTTCAAGTTTCAAAAAGTATCCCTAAATCAAATTGTCTTCATTTCAGGGTTCCATCACTGTTGGGCAGAAATGAGAAGAGGAACCTGATGAAGGTTCCCCATATTGTGCTTCAGCTGACAATGCATATAGGACACTTTTGTCAATTTTTATTATTTTGTCCAATTGGATGCCAGGAAGTCTGTTTGAAACAAGCAATTCCAAGAAATTAATAAAAGCTCATTTTACTTTTGAATTTATAAACAGTCTGTCCTGAACTCTTAACCCTCAGACAGTGGAGGGTTTCTTGTTTTTTTTTTTTTTAAAGGAAGAGGCATTTCAGTTTGATCAAAGGTCATGGAAATTTCCCCAGGTTGCCAAGGCCTAAGTCAGGAAAAATCAGGGTGCTGAAAATCTCATTGTCTCAAGGAATCCCAAATGTTAATCCTATGCTGGGATTCCTGCTGGGAATGCATGAAAAAATGCCACCCAGGGAGGAATTTCTTTTTAGCCAAAATTTTCTGCAGGATTATAAAAAAACATCAGACTTTTCCCTGAATTATTAAGTTATTATGCCTTGGTTCAAAAATCCTATTTTAAATTTTTTATTTGCTGTGTTCATGCGGACAAAATTTTGAAAAAATAACCCAACTTTGCTGAACATATACAAGGGTTAATCAAATAACGTGCTCATTCTTTTTTATTTCAAAATTAGGAGCAAGAAAGTATTGAGTGCCTGTGACAGGTAAGAAAATAAAAGAAACCCTGAATGACCTCAAACTCATTTCTTGTTGACAATGTAATGTGCAAACTTATGCTCTCCTATTATTGCGCAATCAAACATATTGGGGTTTCCGTTTTTGCCGGCGTCTGCAAATAAGATTTCATCCATGGAACACCTGGGATTTCACAGAATATATACACAAGTATTTGACAAGAATATTCAATCTTATCTCAGTGTATACAATGGAAAACTCTTGATTATTAAAACTTATCTGCATTCGCCCACCAGAAAGTATTCTTGTCCCAGCATATTTTCCTCCACTGCTGTTATTCAATTTTTTTGCAATGCAGCGTAAATAAAACGAAATTCTAAGTCTCTGCTGATGATTTAAAAAATGAGCAGACCGTTTATGAACAAATTTTTTTTTGGCTTCGCCCGTGAATATTTCATGGTATTCTCATAAAAAATGCTGATGACGCTTGTTCTATTTTTTTTTCAAGTACACGTGTGATATGATCACTGTCATCTTTTAATTGAAAAATTTTCGGTCAGAATAATACCATCCCTTAACGGCTGAAATAATTTCGAGCGAAACTCGTTCGACGCATTTAGTAACTTCATCAACATGCAAATTCCATCAACGTCCTGCTGCGAATTTTTCGATGCCATGACGCATAATTAATGTGACATACTTCTATGGAATTTCTTATTTTTTTTAACGGGGAAAATCCATCAAAAAACCATTATTTTGCATCAAGCGCAGTTCCTTCTACTTTTGAAGCTCAGCACCCAAAGGAATGTCAGTGTCAATTAACCTGTCCTCATTCGATCCTTTCATGCTCTGGATCATGCGGTTTTTTTTTCTAGTGCAACCTTGTAATTTTATGGTTGAAAGAGCGTCCATCAAAGTACAGTAATGAATGAGTTTATATTCCTGGTTAGTTTTAAACTGGGATATTCTTCATATTATGAGTTATGAAACGCAAAATCTTCCTGCAAGACTGTTTGGAAATTTTAAACTACTTCTGTGTAAATCAAGTAAGTAAGTACTTCTGTGTACTTCAAGTGTCACATGCACATTTTCCCCCCAAATGTAACAAGACAAAGGGGGCACACATAATAGGCGAGTATAAAATTGTCAAAAAGTTCAAGGAGTGTAGGTGTGCATTGCATTTGTTTCCAATGGTAAATTTTGGATCAGTAAGCTTATAATAAACAGAAAAGTGTATTTTAATGAAAACAAATTGAAAATCAGTTGGATTCAGGATAAGTTCATGCTTAAATTCCAATTGTCTCATTGAATACGGTATAATTTTTTGGCCACAAACCAGCAGATTGGTCCATAGTCTATTTGTTCTTTTTATCTTCTATATCTGCATCAATCATTATTTTGTTAGGTTCTGTTAATTTCCATGAACTGTTTCCTTTTTTCTGCTGCTCCTTTAGCATCTATACTTTTGTTGGGGTCAATTATTGCCCAGCAGTGTCCAGTGAACTTAAATTAAACATGATATCATCATGTTTTAAGTTAGTATTGAACAGGTTAATAATACCCTGTTCTCAAATTGACTTTTGTGTTCCTGTGGTCTGCATGACAACTCACCTGAATTGGTGTACCAAAACATTGTAACAATGTCTGGCAACCTGTCATTCACATGCCCCAGTTTACTTTCTGTTTATGCGTGGTCAGTCACGCTGTCTTGTGCATCTGTAATCTATAAAGGAGTGTCCAAACACTCTTTCTGAGCTCATTGCTGGTTTCATCTGTGTTGTCTATACCTTGCAAGTACTGTATTTACTTGAGTACCCTGCGCCCTTGAGTAAGGCATGCACAGGGGTTTTTCAGTTCAAAATTTGGCTAAAATTGTATCCACCAGTAAGACACGCACCCCATTCTTAGTGACTCTAAAACCACAAAATTTCGAAAATAAAAACAAAAAATTTGACTTTAGACCTGAATTATTGAACATGAATCTGATCAATTTTCAAATTTTTCAGTAAAACAGTTTTCTTGGTAAATTTGTCACAAATTTCTCAATTATAATCAAGTGTAATTAACATACAACTTCCTAAAACTTCTTGAAAATTTGGAGCTATCCTAGTTGGGGGGGACCCAGACTACTAGCTCCATCTACAATAAACAGTGCATACTCCCTTTCATGCGTGCCTAGCCCTTGTACACTCCAATTCTCCAACAGTTCTGCTGTGCTGCCAGTGAGGTACGCTATTGTCAGCCTTACCACCGGTCCGATTTTATTCTCTATGCAGGTACAAATCCAACTTCCCATTTGAATTAAGATGTGAATTGACACTGGCACTGTTATTTCTGATTCTGCTGAGACTGAATTTGGGAGGCAGTTAGGTAAAGTTAGGTTAGGTCAGGTTATGTAAGCAAAAAATATTTCAGCCATACATTTTAAAAAGTGTTCATTGAAAATATTTTAGGTAAAACAACCTGACTCAAGTTTTCTGCAAAAACTGACTTTGGGGGGCAGTTAGGTAAAGTTAGGTTAGGTCAGGATATGTTAGTTGAAAATATTTCAACTATGGATTTTATATGTTCATTACGAATTATTTTAATTAACATTAGTACATATTTTAACTAACATAACCTGACCTAACCTAACTTTACCTAACCACCCCCCAAATTCAGTCTCAGCAGAACCAATGAAACAGTGCAAGTGTCAATTCCCATTGAAATTAACTTAGAGTCAGTAATGAATTTGAATGGAGAATAAAACGGTAAGGCTGACGATAGCGTACCACAGGATCAACAGAACAGGGTTGTTGAACAATTGGAGTGTGTCCACCAAGAACGTTCAGTGTGCCATTCTTAGCAACATCTATATAGATGTAGTTTTGTGCTTGGGTCCCCCAACTAGGATAGCTCCAAAAATTTTGTCCCTGCTTATGACGCACATGCCTTTTTTTCTCCTGAAATTTGAGAAAAAAGGTGCGCATGGTACTTGAGCAAATACAGTATACAAAATATAAGTACTTATATTCAGAAAAAGAAGTCTCATCTTGCTTACCCTGGCCATAAGGACTATAATACTTCTCCACTCAAGTTTATCTCAAATGAGCAAACATCAAATAGCAAGTTCAGACATATAAAGCAAAGGAGATGTTCAACGCCTAATTCTAAATTCTTGTTTAAATTGACAGTTTGGGATAACAATGAAAATGAATTAAAATGACCAACCTTTCCTCAACAGAAGCTGATTCAGCAGCAGCATCAGCAGCAGCTGCTGCTGCTGCAACAGAAGCCCGGGCACCATCACCAACAAGCTCGTGCTCCGCCATGCGCAGCCCAGATGTTGACAAAACGTCGTCCATGGCCCTGATGAGGGACTGTCTCAAATACGGGTTCCTCAGCATTCGGCTCATTTCGAATTTGGCAAATTGGCTGACGAGTTTGTCGTAGGAGCCGGCTTGACGAGTCACGGCTTCCGACAGGCGCACGATAGCGTCATCTTCCGGCTGCAGGAACAACGACTCCGTCCTGAAGTTGGAGGTGCCCTCTGACCGCGTGATCTGAAGATCAAAAATAGTATAAGTCAGACAAATAAGAGTGGTTATTTTTTAATGACTTGATCATGTCATCATTAGGAGAGATAATCGATTTCTCAGATATTCGCAGTGTATAATAGGTTAACTGATGGGAATTTTCTGTTCCCCTTCCCCCTATAAAAACCAAGACAAAAAAATCGCCCACTTTCTCGCAATTGACATCATTCCTATTTCCGAACATCACAATGTATTCCTGCAAACGAAAATATCAAAATAAAAAAATACCAATCCTGTTTTCCATAAATTTGCGGAAGAAAATTTCAATGTATACTGCATTGAATTATTGATCGATGATTTTTTTTCTAGATAATTTGGATGAATATTCACAGAACAGAATTACTTGTAATTTTCCTGATGCTCATATCCTATAAGGTCTAGAAAATGACATATAATTTAGAGAATTTTTAGTCAGCTGAGCTTTTCTGTCTTCACAAAACCGGAAACGCTGTCCATTTTTCTTCATTTGATGTCATTTCTATTTCCGAACCTCATGCTTTATTTCGAAGTAAAGAAATACATTAAAAAAAAAAGAAAACTAATCCTATATTCCTTTGCTAAATTTGCGGAGGAGAGATTAAATTTCTTGATTGGGACGATTTTTTAGATAAATTTGATCAAGAATTATAAAATTATTTGTGGTTTTCCTGGTCACGTGACTCAAGTCATGATGGTAAAAAAAAAAGTTTTCAAAGAATTATTGGTCACCTGAGAATTTCTGTTCCTTCCAAAATCAACAAAGTTGTCCATTTTTCTGCACTGGACGTCATTCCCATTTCCAAACCTCATAATTTAATCTCAAGCAAAGAAAGAAATTCTGATAAGGAAAACTATCCCCATTCTTTTTCCTAAATTTGAGACCTAGCCAATTTATTTATTGACGATATTTTTCTTTTGCCAGGACAAGGTATATAGTGGGGCTGTCATCTTAGAAGATGATTTCCCTGAGGAAATTTTCGCTTGAAAAAAAATTGAACAAGCCATCGGAAGATGGTCCGGATTGTCAAACAATACGTGTGCAAGAAATCCGAGGCAATTTTTTCGATCTACTGGGGAGTGCAAAAAAGATTAGCAAACAGTTGGGTTGCGTGACTGTTCGAATAATTTCTCACGCCCGGATTTCTTCTATTTTTCAATGCCTGGATATTGAGGCTAAAAAAAAAACCGGTTCTATTGAGGGTTACACTTCAGATCCAATGAAACAACTTTACCACGTCAAAACCTGTATATCAGGTCCCCATAAAAAAAAAAAAACGTATGAAGAAAGCGATGCATTACTTATAGCGAAAATAACTAAAATGAGCCTCTTTTTAAAATTATTCTTTCCAAGTACTTTTCAAAAATTTTTGTGTGAATATAAGTACACTATAGCTGTATTTGTTCATGAGATATCAAAAATATAAAAATTATTTTGTTTACATTTTTCTTTAAAATACATTTTGGAAAAGTATCCAATTCTTAAAGGCCTTATCTGGATGTTGAGCCATATTTTTGAACTTTCAAAAAGTGTCCCTGAATAAAATTGTCTTCATGTCAGGGTTCCATCACTGAATAAGTTGTTGGGGAGAAATGAGAAGAGGAACTTGATGAAGGTTCCCTATACAGTATAGTGCCTGATCAGCTGACAATGCATATAGGACACTTTTCAAGATTTTGACCAATTGGAGGCAAGGAAATCTGTTGGAATTTTCTGGTCAGATCACCTGATCAGACAATTCCAAGAAATTAATAAAAGCTGATTTAACTTCTGAATTTTTAAACAGTCTGTCCTGAACTATGAACCCTCAGCAGAGCAATGGAGGATTTCTGGCTGTCCTGTGGCAAAGGGAGGAGTTTTGTTTTAGGAGAGGGGCATTTCAGTTTGACCAAAGGTCATGGAAATGCAGGTTGCCTACATTCAGAAAAATCTGGATGCAGAAAATCCCTTTGTCTCAGGAAATCCCAGTGAGGATTAATTTTTATTTTTGAGGCCAAATGTTCTGCAGGATTATAAGATATATTGGACTTTTTTCCAACTTATCAGGCCTTGGTTCTAAAATGAGGATTTAAAATTTTTAAAAGCTAATGGGAACAAAATTTGGTGAAAATATCCTGAATCTGGCGCACTGAGGTTAAAGGATAATATTCTCCTTTCTTTTATTTACTGATTTGTGCACAAATCTGTGATTTGCATTTATTTGATCTGATCTTGTGGATTTGAATCTTTCGCGGGAATTGATTGGGTTCATGTTGCATCTTTATTTTATTTGACTCTGCTTAAAAAACTGAATGAACATTATTTCAAAACTAGGAGTACATATGAGGGTTCTACCAAAAGTTCTTGGAGTAGCAATGAAAATGGCTTACAGTTGAGCTGAAAAATTTTTCTTCCAGGGAAAATATATTCTTTGGCACACAAAAAACTGTTTGACAAATTTGTTTAAATTTTTTTCATAATTCACCCTGGCAGAGTTTTGCTCTCCACTCAAAAGATGAGGCGCCCTTTTTTTGTTGTAGCCCGGCTTTCCCCTCATCATCAACAGCCGCCTTCACAGCCACCTATGTGGCGGCTGGGAAGGCGGCTGTCGATGAAAATGGCGGAATTGCCTTGGATGACCCGGAGGCATCCCTTAGAAAGAATGCCAAATTGATTTCAAAAATTCTGAGGGGAAAGCCGGGCTACAACAAAAAAAGGGCGCCGCATCTTTTGAGTGGAGAGCAAAACTCTGCCAGGGTGAATTATGAAAAAAAATTTTAAAAATTTTCAAACAGTTTTTTGTGTGCCAAAGAATATGTTTTCCCTGGAAGAAAAAAAAATTGTCAGCTCAACTGTAAGCAATTTTCTTTGCTACTCCGAGAACTTTTGTTAGAACCCTCGTATATTCAAAGTGACCCCTTGAATATGTGCTGTGGCCTCAATAGGCTGATTGCTTGTGTTTTTTTTCTCCTTTTGCGAGAAATCAAGCCTATCACATAGGTATCAAATAATGCAAAGTCTCTCCTTTCCTATTTTCCTTCTTGAAATTTGTCTCTCTTTTTTCTTATAAATAAGAAGTATACTGCACCATTTGATGGAGCCGGAAGACCGCGTTCAAGGTGCGAGTCACACTTGCTGGCGGCTCTGCCGGGGCGTCATTTTCGGACAATTCGTGCACGTGTGCCTCGTGATGGTGCTCGTCGTCCTCGTGGTTCTGGTGGTGGTGGTGGTGGTCGTGTGGCGTCCTGGGCACCTCCATGACCACGACTGTCTGCACGTGGACGTCCACCATCCGGCCGGTGTTCCACTGCCGCAACACCTGCACCTCTCCGACACGGCCCCACTGTCCGAACCCGTGGATGAGAACGTCTCTCAAGTACCCGGGTTCCGGGAAGCTGCAATAATTGAATCGGGAAAAAAAGATAAACTCGGGTTGTTCAAGACCCGCTTATTGATATATGTGAAGTGAGGCGCCGAAATGCGGACGGAATTATTATAATGCTTTAACAATACTGTATCTTGTCCGTATGTCGAAGCATTGGCTGCTGTGCGTCGGATCAGGTTTTCCCGTGGACTGTATGCTGGGAATCTATTTATATTCGGTTCCCCAGTTTATAAAAAAAAATAGGGATGAAATCTCCAAGAAATTGAATAAAAAATTTTCTCTATTTTTTGTTCAGAAAATAAATTTTCACATGAAAATCTTATCTTTTGGCATCAAAGGGAGCTCAAAAAGCAAATAACAAGCAAATGTCTTGCTAAAATAATGTTCACATATGATGGACAAAATGTAAAAAAAAAAGCCCAGATTTAGCTTTTTTGATGATATGAATTTTAGTAAATTTATGAAAAAGTTTATTTTTAATTCCTGTGATGATATAAAGTAGCTCAACTTGTTGAAGAGATGTCAAAAATTTTGAAAAATCAATTTTTTTCCATTTTTCTAGAAATGTTGGGAAAATGTCTGCATCTTGAGACATATAGTCCAGATTTCGGGGCAGATTTTTGGCTTTCAAGTTTCCCCAAGTCTAAAATTGTCCGTATGTTGGGGTCCCTCTTGCATAACGGAAAACAAATTAACTGAACGAATATTTCGCATAAGAAAATTTACCTTTTGGGGCCAAGTGATTCCACTTGCTATAAGAAAGCCCCGTCTAACGGACTTAATTTTTGCAACAGACAAGTCTGTTAGACGAAACATCTTTTGGACAAATTAAATTAAATGAAACAGTAATTCTTTTAATTGTCGGCACTAATTTTAAACCAACAGACGTCTCTTTTGGCATATTTAGCTAGTCTGTTGGGCGAAAATCCCTTATGCGGGATGTCTGTTAGGCGGGAGGACACTGTAGTTATTGTTACACACTTTAAAAATTACCACATTGAAAAATCCAATCATGCAAGCTTTTACTGAAACTTAGAAATGAAATTTCAGATCACATGAACAACAAGTGAACTGTGCCAATTATGAATGCGTCGACCGTCAATCAGCTGTTTGAATTCTGCGAACTTTATGGGTCTTATACACAGTCTCATTCAATCTTCATTTATTTATTTATTTATTTCAAACTTGAGGACTGACCAGGAACCCATAATAGCAGCTCTGTGGGAATTTGAACGTGGGAAGGTACTCATGCGAATTTTTCACGCAATCACGAAAGAATTATTCGGGTACATTGACCTCGTTGAAGCATTCACCCCGACCCAAGGAGTTCTCAGGCCGTGATTTCTTTGCAGCTCTTCAACCGCATTGTTTCAATTTGAAGAAGAAAAAAAAATTACTGAAGCTGGTCAGCAGATCAAGAGAACTAAACAACTTTTTCCACGTGGAAAAGAAGTATTTATTCTTTTTCTAAAACAATTTGCCAACTTTTTTTCAAAATCAAAACGCAAAAATCAACCCAGTTCAAAATTGTTTAGGTGTGTATCTAAAAGGCAAAATTTATACTGAGCATTATTGACAATAAACAATAAATCAATTTAACAGCTTCAACTGGATGGATTTAGAACAGTACAGTTTCAATTTTTACAGTAGTATTTATTTTAAGTTTTTGTGGACATTTATTCTAGTGCTTTTTCAAAAGTCAAATGACGGATTCCACTATTCAAGCAAACTCATGATACTGTCATTCAATTGTGATTAATGTCCATTCTAACGCTTTTAATTTTATGAAAAACAACTATAAAACTATGATTTGCTGTACAAGTTTCAGAATATCAAAAAGGCAGGGTTCTTTACACACTTGGCAATTTTTGTAAATGTTATTCACAGCATGCAAGGCAATCTTCTAAAATAAGAACACAATATTCTTCTTGAACCAAGCAGGGATGGATAATTTTCTTATATGTTAAGTGCCTGTCATTAAATCTAAATGAAGCATGAAAAACTCTTCAAACCTATGCACAAAAGTCATCAAAACAGAGAAAAACTGTTCAGCAACTGTTCACCTGACAGTTGAAGCATATGGTTCCAGGCCCTTCTGGGTTGCCTCACTGTTGTATTTGAGCAGCACAAGATCCAAGTATGAGTTGAGTGCCTCAGTCATATGCTTTTCCACCTTCTGGTATTCCACAACTGCAGAAGAAAAATAAATGGAAAGATTAAGAACTGAGCTTTGTAAAATACGCAATTCAGTGATTTTCAACATGAGAAAAGGCCAAATTGCGCCCTTTGTTTACTTTTCTGCCTTGATTGGAAGTAGATTCCATTTTTTAACTAAAAATTTGCTGAAATTGAAATACAATACTGAATACTGTTGGTGAAATGTTCATTTGGTGATACTGTAATACAATTTTAACCCCTGCATGGATGGCAGAGGATTATTTTCAATGCACAGCATATACAGTGGTCCCCCGCCTAACAGACCTCCTGTGTAAGGGATTTTTGCCAAACAGACCAGCTCTTCAAGCAGTTTTTCCTCCCGCCCAACAGACAAAATCTGCCAAACAGACTTCTTTTGGTTTAAAATTAGTGTTGAAAATTGAAATTTTTAATTTTTTATGTAATTGAATTTGTGTAAACGACTTTTTGTCTAACAGACTCGTCCCTTGCACAAATCAAGTCCGTTAGACGGGGGTTGACTGTAGTTGTGATTTTTCCAGGGGTGTCACATTTCAGTTTGACAAAAGGTCATTGAAATGCCCCCAGGTTGGGAAGGCCTAAGTCAGAAAAAATCTGGGTAGAGAAAATTGCATTGTCTTGAGAAATCCCCATTGTTAATCCTATATGTTTGGAATGGAGAGAAAAATACCATGAAGCAAGCAATGTTTTTTTTACAATTTTTCAGGCAAAATTTTTTGCAGGATTATCATTGAAAAACTGGAATTTTTCCCAACTCTGGCCTTGGTTGAAAAAAATTAAATTTTCAGTTCTTGTATGGGGCATCACAAAATTTTGCATAAAACATCCCAACTTTCTCAGCAGTCTCAGCACAACAGGTGTTAATCATGATAGTCACTCTTTCTGCCACATTTAAATTTAGTAAGTTGGAATTTTCTTTTGGACAGGTGAACTGTCTCTACAGCGATCTTGACTAGAAAAATTTTCTCTGTGTATAAAAAAAAAATTGGTCCAATTCTGTTCTTTCCCAGTCCTATAAGGGGCTCACTGCAACAAAATTCCATCCACAGCCAATTTTTATTTTGTTTATTCAACTTATGTTGTTGTAGATGGAGTCCGGCTGTTTTGATATTTTATTGAGCAAGGGCCTACTTTACTTTTTATTGCCCAGGTTTTCGGTAGGAAACCACATCATCGGCATGAAATGACGGATCGATCCTGGGAATTCACAGCATGTATAGAAGTATATCTAAATAATATAGCAGACAATTCCTTGATTTTCACGCATAACTGATCGGAAGCTATATTCGAGCAAAACCACCCCCTCTGTCAACATTTTCTCATTTCCTGCGCCTCCCCAGCAAGACGTAAGCATATAAGGATCCCGACCCCAGGGCGCAGAAATAATTGGACCCGTGGCCCCCCTGGGAGGAATGGAACCCAATTTTCGCCGCCCGCACGCCACAAAGAAGGATGACACCTTTCATGCCTTCATCGCCGTTTGCCCCCACTGGGATCAAGAGATTCAATCATGCTTGATTTCCTGGTGACACAAACATTCCTGAGAATCCTGGTGGGTGCTTTTACGTGCCGATGGAAGCCTCATTGTGGCCCGATGTGAGTTATATATATCTGCTTCCGGCGAAAATCGTGTCCGAAGAGTGCGGGACAGCTTGTTGTCATTTATTTTTTTATCGGTTTATTATTTACGTTTTTTTTTCTTCAAATGTTCAGCTTATGTGCGACTGTGATTGTATTAGGGATTTTATATTACACTTGCGGGGTGCACTGGGCTTTTTTTTTTTTAGGCAAAAAACCGAAGATTAAAGGGTCTTTTGACCGGATGCTGGAGCTGCGTTGCTTCGGGACGCAACAGAGTCAATATTGAGCACAAATGAGGGGATTAAGTGCAGTTTAAGACATCAGTTCTTTTAACCCTTGAGCAGTGAAGGGTATTTTATCCCAGGTCAAATCTGGGATTTCTGAAGATGAATGAGGTATTGATTTCTGCTTTTAAAGGCATTTTGGCTCCATCAGATGTTATCAGTATAGAGGAAAACTGATAGAGATCAACATTGTGGTTTTCTTAAAACATCTAGGAAAATCCTATGGGTTCAGGAAAAAAACAGTCCTCCTGGGAATAACCTTTTTGACCAAAGCTTTTTTTTATTAGGGTTCAAGGAAAAAAATGTTTAAATCTGATTTGGGTGCCAGGGAATTTAAAAAAAGAATTTCATTCAGTGGGGATAAAAAAGTACAGTATTCTTCTTATTTTAAACCTTTTTTCAATTATTCAAGAATCTACAGCCTTGCAAAAATATGATCCACACGAACTTCACTATTTTGATATTTGCTTCAACTTATTGGGGTAAAGGCCTATTCAATTTCGCGATTTTCCTCTGTTTCATGCTTAAGCTTGATTAATGCTTCTTTTTTTTTTTTACCATGAATAGAGTCGTAAATGTCACATACAAGAGACAATATCTGGATTCTGGATAAATTAAAGGGCTACGGTTTAGAAGGGTAAGGGTTGACATGGATTTAATTAATCGGGAGTGTCACCAGCAATCTCCTGCATCAGGCTGATGATTCATCTTGCATTCAAGACTGACTGCACAAAAGCGACCAAGAAAGAAACATGCCAGATTTTCTTCTGTGACAGATGATAGAGAATTAATTGTATTTCCAGGAAATGAAAAAATCCAAGGCTTACCAGAGTAAACAAATAACATAAAGTATTTTGTTCGAATACGAAGGGGTTACACGGTTCCGCGCGGATCAGCCTTTTGATTCTGTTATGGGACATGGACCTTCGAAATTTGAAAACTGAACGTTTGAAGGTAATTTTTCAACACATGTATCAGAAGAGGTGGTCATTTCATTGAGACGGTATTTGTATAGCCTGTTGAAACTATAGAGAACACGAGAGAAATATTAAAAAAAAATCGTTATGATGCAGTTCAGATCATTTTAAGTCCGCGCAGAAACGTGTGACCCCTTGTACATCTGAGTTCCGACTAAATTGAAGAAAATGAAACTCAGTTTCATCTCATCACTTTTGAATCAACTGGAATCATTTAGAAAAAATCAAAATTGGTGTTTGAATTTTTTCGGATGTCGTCCAGCAGAAATTTTAAGTATGTTTTTCACTGAAATTCAAATTCAAGCACACACAAAAAAAAATTACTCACCATAACTGTCGCCGGATTTTGGAAGGATTCTCGCTTCAATCGCTGGCAAAGGCGACACAAGTGCCAAGGTCAAGATTATTGACACGTATTTTGACACACTCGTTTTCAGCATAATGAAATTGCGATTTCTCTTAATTTCACTGTAAAAAAATAAAGATTATTTTTTTCATTTTTTTCAGAGTCCAGAACAATTTTTTGAATTCACTGCTGAAATATCCTCCGACTTTTCGAAACCGTATAATTACTCTCTGCGCAAAAAGACGTCGTGCTTTTTCCCAATCACGTCAAAATCCGATTTGCTGAGAGGGGAAAATATGATTATTTTTTTGCCACCGATTCTCATCCGACCACATGGAAGTAATTATGGTTATGCCTTTTCTAGGAGCATATTATTTTTTTTTGTATAACGAAAATGTAGGGAGGTTAAATTTGACGCGTGATCCGTCAATTTTGCTTCCACCTACTGGGCGGAATGAATGCGTGGGTTATATTCCAGTCGGAAATAGATTCTACTCAAGAAAATTACTATTCATCTTCTGAAGATTTTATTTGACAAATTCTGGATATTGGTAGAAAGAAAGAAAAAAATAGATCGTTCAAATTCTGCATTTCCCCGGATCACTTTCAATTTTTTGGAAATTCAATACGCGTTTAATTTAGAATTTCAAGATTGAAAATTATTCACTCTACTTCTGCTTAATTCTCCTGTTTGTGAATAGAATAAATTTGTATCCTTATCCCACTATGTAAAGGGTTTCTGAAGCATAAAATTGAAGATTTGAAGCCTTCAATATTATTCAGGAGGGTGAGGAAATAACAAGTTTTATAAGAAAAAATGTCAGCTTCCATGCACATATTTTAGGGAATTTTTCTCTCAAGAACTAGGCTTTCATTACTTGTGCACAAGCGAACAGGCTCGAAGGAAATGGGCCAAGTGGCGGCTCGCGGCGCCGCTTTTATGTATTTGGCGGCTCAAGGGATATATGGATTCTTCTTTCGTTCTTCGCTTTAATTTCCTCGTGGTTCAGTCCCGTTGACTGACTTTTTTGTGTTTTCCTCTTTTTTTAAAAGAAAATTCAGACTTTTGAAAAATATGAATAGAACTACAGAAATATTTAAAAAAAAACATGTCATATAATATAAAATTGTTTCACTTTGTGTATTCCGAGTTGTTTCGGTCATCAAAACTGTTGTGCATGCGAAAAGGTAAATCACTTCAAATAATGCTGTTTTTTTCCCCTGTCAGTTTTAAGATAATTTATGCATACGTTAATGTCTGGAGATGAAAGTCAGTCCATGGCAAAATGATGATAGCTCATGTGTCTAATATAGGTTTCCGTAGGGCCTGAGAAATTGTCTGGCTGAAAATTACTCCCATGGGCTTTTCCTGGTGATGATTAAGTGCCAGTATTTGTAATAAAACAGAGATTGACTGAGCAATTAATCAATCAGCCTCGATGAAGAATGTTGAATTTCAAAATATGAGCATGCTTGATGGTTATACCAAACGTGATCGGACAAAATATTCTTCAACAAAAAGGTTTGGTGACAAAATCTTGTTTTCCCGCATTAGATTTCTCATCTCCAGCAAGACTTTACAACAATAAATGGAGGATCATTTTTAGAAAATGGTCCAACTTGAAGGAAATGAGACAAGATGTTTCAAATCCAAGTGTCTCCTGTTTTTCATAGTTTTCTCTCTCTCTCTCACTCCAGAACCTTTAGCTAATCTAATCTTCAATCAATTTATTCTAGTTCACTAAAGTCATCACGGAATATCTTCCCTGAACAATAACTCCAACTACGAGACCGTTATTCAAACAACGATTAAGCTATTCAACAGTGCGCAATTTTTTGTTTTTTGTTTTCTTTAAAGCGTAACAATAATCGCACAATAAAAGGCAAACAGCGTGCAATAACAGGTTTAATGCTCACAGTTCTGCTCCAGTTTTCGCGTCTCAGCGGACGCACACACTAAAAACATTGTCTTCAGACCATTTTCCTTGGGCACCAGACTTTGGAGGAATTATTTCCAGTTGATTCAGAAAATTGTTTACGCTTTTCAGGAATAAAGCTGTTGACAAGTTGTTAAATGTGGTACCACACCTATAGAGGCGAAACTTTCAAGCTGCGAGTGAGCAATCTTTCCTTCCTTTCTGTATGCGTTTGTCTTGAATTATATTGCGTGATAAAGAACCATGAATTAAAATACTGTATGAAAAGTGAGTGACAGCAGTCACAGCAGTTGAACAAAGAAATGTTGCTTGTGTTGCTGACAAATGTTGTGGCAACAGAAGGATGAGTGCTTTTGATCTGTGGTTCAAAATGAAAAATACAAAAAATAAAAAGCAGGGATTCTTGGTAGCATCCCTGAATGAAAAGTTTTAAGGTATATTTCAAAAAGTCCCAACACAATACTGTAAATCAAGCAAGACTTCAGAATGTTTTTTTGCAATGGATAAAACCTCTCAGAAAAGCCTTTCTTGAATGAATGAATGAATGAACAGAACACTTTATTTGCCACTTTTCAGCGTTCACAGGGTTCAATCAAGATTTCCACAACCAAACCCCCTTCCCATACCCAACCCAAATACATTCAATGACATTTAATCGCTTCAGAGCAGGAAACAGCTTTTCATCAACACAACCATTTCCAACAACAGCAAATAGTGGACAAATGACATAATTGTGATACAATCATGAGAAAATAATTTTATTAATTTCTTCATTGTGTTCTTGATCTACTATTCTGTTCAAGGACAGGATGAAGAAAAAAGCTGGTGATTGGCCAGAAAAAGTCAAGTCAAAGATGTCTTGGAGCCAGAAGATTTGATTTTTTGTGGGAAGGGGAAAAAGGCATTGCTTACTTTTACCAGACTTTCTAATCTTGCATGGGTATCATTTCCCACACACTTTGATTTTTCCCCAGATTTATTTTATGCCTTGATTAATTCAGGCATTTATGTTGAAAGTCCCCATCAACAGCTCACACCACACCACAATTTTTTGGTTCACAATTTTCTAAAAAAAAAAATCTCCATAAGACCTGCACCTAATCAGTTATTGTTGGCTGAAAATCAAAATTTATTTGAAAAATAATACTTTGTAACCAAAGAACTTTATCATTAATCAAGAGCACCTGAAGAATCACATCATGATTTGAGCCAAAAAGAGTTGTATCAATTTTTATCACCCGAGACCAACTTCTAATTAAGTTCTAACACACCAAAATGCTTTCATAATTTGTTCTTTTTTGAAAAATGTATTGAATTGAGCAGCAAGCTTTGTTTTCTGCTTTTCAGCATTCACAACATTCAAAAAATGTTCCCACATTCAGGCCCCCTCCCCACCCTCATTCATTTAAACACATTCTCCACATCAGAATGGAAAATAGAGAAACGAGCTGTACATGGATATTAAAAGAAAAGAAAATACATCCAATAAAGTGAAACTGCACAACTGATATAAATATGTACACTTTCTTCCCTTCCCCCTTCACAAAATGTATCCCAGAAGTAAGGTGTGGCAGAATAATTTGGTATGTTAAATTACCGCAAACCTATGCGCACCATATGAGAAATTCATCTGAAGATTTATTTTGATTAATCTAGAACATCTGAGACTTCACTCCTGTTTTTTGCAAATTCCTGGAATGGAAGGGAACAAAAAACCATAGAAGGTCACTCTTCCAACATTTTTCCATATTCATCATTCCTGAGACTGTCTGGCACCAACTGTTGGTGAATTAACTTTAATCCCTCTGATTTCCTGTGTGATTTTTATTGTGTGTGTGATCAATGGGGTTAAAACAATTTGAAATACAGTGGCCTAACATACCTCCCGTGTAAGGGATTTTTGCTGAACAGACCAGCCCTGCAAGCAGTTTTTCCTCCCGCCCAACAGACAAAATCCACCAAACAGACTTCTTTTTGGTTTAAAATTAGTGTTGAAAATTGAAATTTTTAATTTTTCATGTAATTGAATTTGTGTAAAGGACTTTTTGTCCAACAGACTCATCCCTTGCACAAATCAAGTCTGTTAGACGGGGTTGACTGTACATCTTTATCTTTTTTCTTTGGGATTTCATAAAGAAATCCTCTGCTGAACCTCACAGCTGATTCTAATGTTTCATTTCCGTAATTCCGCTTTTTTGTGACATTTCAGCCACATTAGGCATATACATAAGCAACATTCCTTTTTTCAACATAAGAATGTATGTTTCGCCTTTGCAAAGACAGTGGGATGAGTTTTCAGTTGGCTGAACAACTAGGGAAATAAAGGGATGAAATTCCCGGTTTATTTTGACAAAAGGGAAATAAAAAATATGATGATGAGTAGCGGGGAAGACAAAAGGCGCTTTGTTTCGCCCAGGTTGCGACGATTATGTCTAGCACTGACATGAAACCAAGGAAAAACCGGCTGACTGAGGTGCAGATTTCGTGACGCCTTTTCTGCAATGTAACAGTATTTCCATCTTTCTCACATTCACGTCCCCTTTTTCATGTCTGATTTTATTTTAATACGCGAAAGCTTGCGGTATTTGTTTCCCCCGCATTTTCCTTCAAAATTCGGAAAGAGTTGCGTGCTGGGAGACGTTATGGTATATAAGAAGAGATGACTGATTGTTGTAATTTATTGCTGATTTATCCTTCTGATTTCTGCTACATTCTTTTTATATTCCGGATTTGATATTCAAGTTTATTTTTTTATTGCCTGAAATTGTGTTGAACGGTTGTCTTTTTGTCTTTTGGAATCCATTAATTTGTGAGATCCCTGCTCAATTTGAAAGTCTCGAGGGGAAACTTCAGGTGCAGATTATTTCTCAATTTCAGTTAATTTGACATAAAAGTAATGTATTTTCGTTAGCAGTTTGAGATTTTTTTCATAATTTAAAAAAAGAAAATTTCACAAAAAGATCTGGTTTAAAAATTTTAATTGCACAAGTCAACCAGGAAATAAAGAACTGATGGCTTCCAAATTATTCAAATTTTAGCTGATGAATTTATGAAAGTAAAAAAAATTAAAAAAAAATAAAATTCCTTTGATAATTTCTTGGAATACCCATGAATTACGATTTGAAGCAAAGTTGTCGGACATAAACTTCAAAAACAGTAAATTTGAACAAGTCAAGTATATTGTCAAGCTTTTTTCCATAAAAGAATAGCAGGTCAAATTTAAATTCAATTTTTATTATATTTTTTCAATTTTCATAATTTTTTAGAGGGTCAAACCAACACTGTATTCACACGTAACAGTGCTAAAAATTCACGTTATAATAAAACTGTGAAATTAAATTTAAAATTGTTTCAGCAAACTTTTCCTTGCGCATTTCAAAATAAATACATGTGCGCTAAAGAAACTTTTGAAACGTAAACTTATTTTGCTTCAAATCATAATCCAGAAGCATTCAAATCATAATTCTGAAGTCTTGCTTGATTTACATTGTTGTGTTGGGACTTTTTGGAATACCGTATATGCCTTTTATATCTTGTGTCATGTGTTATTCTGCTGAAAAATTACTTATTGTGTTCCCTTGCTTTTTCTAGAAAATACAGTAAGTACTCAGGTTTGAAGGAACCAACCTTTATACAATTTTCACAAGTCTTGAATATACTGAGTGCTTCAATAAAAGTTGTTTAGACTCCGTAAATTTGTTTCAACAAGGTTACACGTGTATTTGCATCATGATGTCTCATACGCTTGATCCAAAAAGAAAAAAAACTACGGTTGTTTTTACCGTGGGACTTGGGACCATATCAACTTTATTCCCTCAGTACTGCCAAAATACCGCATCGAATATATAAGTAGCCTGGGAAAGTACACATGCTGCGCAATTTATTATCGCCGAAAAGTACCCGGTAATTCAGGGTTAACGGGTCGAAACTACATTATAATGGCATGGGCGAGGAATTAGGGACGAGAAACGTATCATTCGAGGCGATTTCGTTCAGCAAAGAAAAGCCGAAGGGAATGAAAATAAATTCACGATTACATAAAAAAAAATAAACTACATTGAAAACATCGCACTTGGCTGCTTTCAGCATCGTCTCCGCTTGGAGGAGTCGAGTCGCTCCAGTTTGCACATTGGTCAATTTTTTTCTTATTGTTATATTCTATATACACACGAAAAAAATAATAAAAAATAAATAAATAAATGAAAACATGGGGACCGCAAAAAGTTTTTCAAGCTCTTGCGGAATATTCCCTCCATGAAGCTCAGCATGCGAAACAAAATTATGGAAGATTTATTTTCTCAAGCGTATATATATTATACTATATTATATTATATAAGTGTTTATTAATGTTTATATAAGTGTTTGTTAGTGTGTATATAAGAGTTTAGGAGTGTTTATTTGTCCAGAATATCATTTCTAAAGCATTGAGGAATATCAGGCTGTTTTCAAGCATTTTTTTTCCACTGAGCTCTTGAAATCAAAGAAAATCACTGGAACTTTCTGCGACACTCCAGTTCTTTGGAATGGATCTTTATGTCTTCAAGGAATAAGAAAAGCAAAAAAAATCTCACTTGAAGGAAAGTGAACCGTGTCCTCCATTAACAAGGTGCTAATTTTCTTCTTTGTGATTATCAAGTTCATTCCACCTGACTCGTTTTCCTTTTACTTTGGTCACATTTTTTTAAAAGATCAAGTTGCTTTCTTTCCGTGACCTCAGCACAAAGCATACGGAATAAACTGCACACTGTGAATCAGTGTTCCCAACATTTTTGGGCCCTATAGGACCAGCAAATTTCCATACAATTCTTTGCAGACTGCAACTTTCTGAAAGAATTCTGGAAGCCAGCGAGGTTTCACAGAATTTTTGCAGACTCAAACATGTTTTTTTTTTAAGTTTGTTGCTTCTTTTAAAAAATTAAGTTGAGAACCAATGAAGCTGCTATGGGATTTTATAAAAAAATTCAAATGGTGGGCTTGAAGAAAGGTTTCTTAGTATGACAAATTAAAAGTATTTATTCAGCACATGAAAATTTGTCTGAAGCAGTACATCCAACTTTCACTTTCCCTCAAATAATTTCAATAACTGCCATAGTGTATTTCCAAAACTTCACATGAAGATACAGGTGGTATCTTTGAAATTGACCTCTAGTAATTTGACCATCCCACAATATGACAGTCAATGAGTCAAATTTTCTTGGAGATAAACTCTCAATTCAACCTCTGCTGCACAATTTGACCTCCAAAGAGACATGAAATATCAAATACCTTGCAGAAAAACATGCCGTTTAATTTTGTCTTTCAATTCAACTGCTTTGAAATTTGACCCTAGTTCAGCAATGGATTAGGGTCAAATTTCAAGGTACTCTCTGTGTAGCACACTTCTTTGCTACTTTACAAAAATTAATAATGTTGGGCATGCACACCGTGTACGGTAAAATACTCTAGTGTACTTGATTCTTAGAAGTAAAAAGTATTTCCCCCTCCTCAAAATTGCAGTGCCAGGAACATCCTCAACAAAAACTTTACCTATTCTGATTGTAAAGTAAAACCTTATGAAGGTGAATTATTATTTGCCATATATAAGCAGATTAATATAATCAGATCAGTTCAGTTCAACTGTGTTATTCAAGTTATCCTCAAGCTTACTCCTGCAAGTCAATAAGCTTATTCCTTGTTGAGTCATTTATTTGTTTATACTTGTGTGAAATACAGTTTATCCCTTCAACATAGAAATTCCAAAACGGAATCCCGGTCCTGTCCCAGACTGATCAACTTGTTTTATTGTTTATCAACTAAATACTCAACATCAAATTATATTGAGGCCTTTTTTGCCCAATAAATTATGCTATAAATAAAATTTGTTGGAGACTGGCAAGAAAAACTTCTGCAGACCAGCAGCTCTGGTCTTTGGACCACAGGTCTGAGAACACTGCTGTGAATTACTGCATTGGGTGACTATAGCTTTTTGCAAAAACGTTTCCAGGGTTTTACCTGCATATTCTGAAAATGATGAAAAATCTGAGATATTTTGGGTGAAAAAACGAGAAAAGAAGGATAACGCAGAGAATAAACATGCCAGCAAGGCAATTTTCTTGTGACCTCCAGCAGGAGCCTCTCAACATCCCTCCTCTTTTTCTTTTCGCTCGCTTTTTATGTTGTGTGTTTTTTTCCTTCTTTTTGGCAAATCGAATACGTAGTTATTTTCTGCTCAAAAGTCAAGAAGAGATGGGTTGAGAAAAGGCTGTTGGGGAAGCATTTTTGTACTACCTGAGAGAGCTCGTTATGGACTGGAGCAAGCTGAGATTGGGTGGTAGGAAAAGTGCTGGCAGCGATGTTGGAAATTTGTCAGCATCCCCCCTTTTCTTCAGGGCTGCGAAAATTTGCTCAGGAAAATTGGTGCTTTCCTTGTTATACGCTCTGACTATGCTTGGCTAAGAGATTTAGGGCAATTTTCTCCACGTATACTTCTTGTGACGTCTTCTTTGAAATTTTTTTCCTTTTTTTGTGGGAGGGAACCCAGAGTTTGATGCCATTTTTCTCTGATCCGTGCGAGATAAAACGAATTGTGGTGCATTCATGTAGGATAATCCATGATTCAGGGAGTCAGAGTCTTGTAAATTTTGACTCAAGCTTGATTGAAACTCCTTTGCATGACTTAAAATTATTTATACATGTGCAGGTGAAATAATGGTGTTGTTACGAATAATAAGGTCATTAGAATAAATAGCTGTTTTATTTGCATTTATTTATTTATTCTAGTTTCTTAAAATCGCAGAAATGACAGAAAGTTCAAAGCTTCAAACAACAACAATAAAACGGATTTTCTGCATGGGTACAGTAGTTTGAATTTAGATCGTTGACATTAAATGCGTGCGAAATATGGGGACCTCCCATCGCCGTGAAAGAAATTTCATTATAGAAATATCTTGATACAGCCTAGATGTCGCTCCAAATGCAATTGGCATATTTGTCGTTCGCCTGTGTGTACTGCTGCACTCGTTCTACTGAAAGTCTATACTGTACTGAATAATTGCATCTGCTCCTCAGCAATCATCTCAGATGGAAGAAACCCAGAGGAACGGATGGGTTACACGGGTTCAAAGAAGAACGAAAAAATGGAATCGTATGTGTTAATTCTTAATGTGTCTTGGTTCTCTCCGCTGCTTAACGCAATGAATCAGGTTATCAGATGGGTGGTGAAAAGGCATACTACAATGGCTATCTATTCATGTTTAAGAGCACCTCTTATGAGATAAGAGGGCCACATTGAGAAGAAAATGACATTGAGAGCATCAGTGACACTGAGGAAGAGGCTGCAGAAGGCAATTTTGAAGATGATTATTCAACAGTCATTTTGAGGACAAATGAAACCAAGCAGCCCTTCTCAGGGCCACCAAACACTGCTATGAAACTTGCATCCAAAAAAAAGCGAGGGGGGCTTTTGGCAGGGGGGCTTTTGGAAGGGGGCCTTCTGGGAGGATTTTGACCTAGGGGGCTTTTGGTTGGGTATCAGTGTAAACAATGATTAGTCAGAAATTTACTGGCATTTTCTTTACCATAAAATTGTCAAGTATCACAAATGGAGAAAATACTACTGAATTACAAATGTATACCTATTTTTATCACTATACATTTTCATGCCATCTCTCTGCAGTACAGCACACATTTTAATTGTTCTTCTATGAAATATATCTTCAATGTTTTCCTTTAAATGTTTTGCAACTTTTTCCCAGTATACAAAGTTTTTTTTTGTGATCCCACAGGGTCCTTGTCTCCCTTTGCTATTTAATGGTTATCTACAGCAAAATTATCTCTAAAAATGTTTATTTTTCTGATCCCTTGAGTTTTGTTGTATAGAGAGATTACACCTGTATCACAACAAGATTGCACTATACAGTGAAAAAAATGAGGGTTCACTCTCTCTCTCTCTTTTCCTTTCTCACTCTTGTATATTTATTTTCTTTTCTTTTTGTCCATCCCACCCCAACTCGAGTAACATGATGGCCCACTAACCTTTGCACCCCGCATGCAGTTGTTACCTATCGAGGATCCTTTCGCTCTCGCTCGGGTATGCCGATCATCCTCACCTGTTTCATGGGCTCTATTGTACTTTATTTTTTCTTATTTTTCTCTACAGACGTGAGTGACCCACTAGTTGCCCATGCTGCAGTCTGGGATGAAAGTTTTGTTTCCTTCCGCCTTCGCTCATCCCGAAAGCCACCAGCTTTGGGGTGCAGTTCCGTTTTGCCGAGTTGTCTGGGTGCTGGTGACTTGGACAAGTGTGTGTTAATTTTTTTTTTCCTTTCGTTGGGGTTCTGTCTGTGTGTGTGATTGTTTTTATCCCCAAGGATTCAAATTCTTTATCTTTTCTTTTGAAATTGCGTGGGAAAAAACAGGTGATGAGACTTTATATTGATTTTAGTTGTTTTGGAAGGTCTTAAAATGCAGTTTTGCTTATTTATTGTTCAGTTTTTTTAATGAAAATAGATAAATGTAAATTTTGGGTATAAGGGCAGGAGACTTGCATTCTTTTAATAAATTTTCAGAATTTTAAAGCTACTTTCATTCAAATGCAGATACATATACACAGGTGGTACCTTGCAATTTGATCCTAATTGGTAGCTGGACTGGGGTCAAATTGCAATAAGCAGTCAAATTGCAAGACAATGTCAAATGGCATGTTTTCTGCATGGCATTTGATGTTTCATGTCTCTCCACAGGTCATATTGCATGGCAGAGGATAAATTGAGAGTCAACCTCCAAGAAATTTTGACCGTTGAATTGCAGGATGGTTGAATTATTGTGGGAGGTTGAATTGCAAGGTACCACCTGTACTGTATTTGAGGGCATGAATTTTCCAGAATATAAGGAGTAAATGTGATCCTGAATTCCAATCTAAGCTAACTACTGCTTGATCACTTGTTAACTTGTCATGCAGTAAAAAATAATTGAAGCAACATCTTGGTAAGGTTTTTTTTTCATTTTTGTCTATCCTACCCCAACTTGAGTAACATGATGGCATTTGATTGCCAAATATGCCTGGATTTCAAGATGCGCAAAAAATTTGGTGACATCAAAACAAAAATATTTACCAGACAAAGGATTGATTTTTGTTGAAATTGTCGCAAATTCAAAAAGCCTGACATCATTTATTCTTGGAATCTTTATATACAGCCAACTGTTTCCTTATCTTTTTAAAATCAAAATTTTAACTCATTCAGAGACAGGAAAAAAAGAAGATGCGCTGTCCTAAATATCACCATAATTAACCTGAACATATGGCCCAACTTGAAAAAATAATGCAGTTGAGCCCTTGATAACTCAAACCTCCTTAATTTGAATTCTTTGAGTCCCTGTCTGAATTCCCTCTGAAACAATGCACTAAAAACCTCTTTTATTAGAAGGGTTTTCCCCTGAAACCTACATGACTCAAAATTTTTTGTGGATTTTTGGCTGTTATTTTCTTGAAACATCAGGAGGAGGAAAGCAAAATAGATGTAAAAGGATGTGTTTTGAAAGGAAGATATAGTGAAAGACTACTTGGGCAAATGAACACCTGCTTCCAAGTTTAGCATCATGTCAACTCATTCAACCCTTCCACAGCAAAGGGTTCTTTCCCATTGCAGAACAAAGTTATTGGGATTTTCTTAGGTGGCCCCATATTTTTTTTAAAAAGGCCATGAAAGCCAAACCAGGTGGCATAGGATAAAGTTGAACTTATAGTCCAGCAAAAATATGTTGCTAATATCTCCCAAAGTACAGACTATTTGTGTTTATCTTTTGTGGGCTCTAAATGGGAATCCTTCTTCTGGCAACAAAAATTAAAGGGCTGATAACCTTAAAATAATAGAACTAATCCAGAGAGAGGCTAAAAAAAAAAAAGATCAGCCTTGATGGAGATGTACTTTTTTATTTTTGGGTGAAATATTTCTGTTTTTTTTTTTTTACCCCAAGATTTTTCCAGAATTTGCCCTGGGTTAACTGTTACGTTTTTTTATGCTATAGTGACACAAAATTTTGTGAAAAAAAGTCCAAATTTGCCACCAAAGGGCTAAGAAGAAATTTAAGGCACATAATATCATCCCCATTTAAAATTTTCTGCAATAATTCTTACATCTTTCCCACTATAAAAATGCCTGTCCCTTGAACTCAAAACCCTTCTCAAGTCAAAATCTTGCTGATTCAAATGTTTTTCTGCTGGTCCATATTGAAACTCAACTTGCATAAAAAGGATTGACTGTACTTTTGATGGGCACATATGCTTATAATTATGTGATACAAAATTTAAAAGACCCTCAGGCCCTGATCAGTATATTCAAGATTTCCCCGAAATTTTTCCGTGTGTCCGAATACGTACATATTCCAGGGACGCCATGGGATACCAAGCAGCCGTCGTGTTGCTCGTGATGGTCGGAGCCGCCGCAGTGGCGGTCGTGGGAGACTACGCGGCGCCGCCACAAGCACCAGCACCAGCACCAGCACGGAATTACCAAGCAGCAGCAACAGCAGCAGAACCTCCGATTCGGGTTGTGTTTGAACCCGCTGGACCAACCCAAACGTTTCCCTGGCTGGGCAATGGGCACGAAGAACACGCGCACCCGAGAAAGGCTTTAATCAGGCCCTCGTACTTGTTCATGGGTCGTCCCGACTTTGTTGTAAACTATGTCAACAAGGGCAGCAGCAGCAGCAGTGTGAGTAATCCGCCATCATATGCTGCTCAGCCGGCAGCTCCTGCGTATGCCCATCAAGGACCTGACCTTGGTGCTGGTGCTGCTGGAAATGGTCATCATCATCATCATCATCATCATCATGATCATCAGGGAAATGGGCATTCTGTAGTGACTGCTGGTCAAGAAGGTATACACTGAGTTTGATGACATTTTATTAACCCTTCTGTGACAAGGGTTTCCTTATTCCCATCAAGGGACTAAATCAGGATTTTCTTTGGTGGGCCTGTGTTTCATTTTTTTTGTTGAAGGCCAGGTGGGCCAGGGAAAAGTTTGACTTCGTCCAAGAAAAATTCACATTTGAAATTTTCGAAAGTTGGACTCTTTCTGCCAATCTTCTGTGGCTGCTTAACCCTTGGGCAGCAGTGCTGGAATTCATCTGAAAATGTTTTTCCACAAGGAGTAAAAAAAACAATAAGAAAGCAAGAATGATTGTGGAAGAGCGAAAGTTGAAAAAATCCCATTTTTTAGCATTCCTGCAAAAAAAATTTGAAAAAGTTACTGTTGGGTGGCATTTTTCTGCATTCCTGCCATAGAATTGGCAACTGATTGATCTTCAGAACAATGACTTTCCCTCTCCCAGATTTTTTGCAATGGCTACTCAGGCAAAGCTGTATTTTGGTGACCTTCAGTCAAACCAGAATGCACAAGGATTAAAAAAACATCCTGGCACTGCTGCATGATGGAAAAGGACCCATTGCCACCCAAAGGTTAATGCTGGAAAACATTATTCTGGCAAACCAAACCAAAAGATCAAGAACCTGCAAATAAAAAATAATACAGACAGGGAATAAAAATAAATAAAACGCAGCCTAGCCTAAGTATCTATTTTTTTTATTTTTGAGTGAAAATTTCCTCATTTTTTGCATGTGGGATTTGTTGGAAATCAGAAACAGGAATTGAAATATTAACAGAATGAAAAAACATTAATTGAAGAAAGATAATTTCAGAGATCATTGGAAAGGGGTCAATCTGTCAGGAATCCCATGAGACCAACTTGACCTTAAGCTCCCATGAGGGTTTTCCTGCATCCTTGGGGAATTCCTGGAGTAAATCAATGCTCAGGGACATAATTTTGCCTGGAAAACGGTTTTAACCCCAACAGAGGGTTCTTTCCCATATTGCCGGCCAAAGATGGATTATATTTGTCTGCTGGGGGATTTTATGTTTTCTGAAGGTCAGAAAAGCCCTTCCAGGTGGGCTGAGGAAAAGTTGGGATTAATCTGAAAACAGCCTGTTGCATAAGATACCATTTTTTCATTTTCTTGCAAAATTTTTCTGTACAAAAAGAAAAAAAAAACATTGGGATTTTTCCTGACTCTGTCCTCAACTCCCTGTTGTCATTTTTTTATTTTCCTCTCTGAGGTGCAACAAAATTTCACAAAAAAAGTCCAACTGTGCCATCACCCAAGGGTTAAATACTGACTTTGTTTCTGTATGAATATCAGTCTCTTTTTGGACGTCTCACATGTAACGGTACCCAACCAAAAGCCACCCTAGGTCAAAAGCCCCCCTGCCAAAAGCCCACCCCCACTTTTTTCAATGCAAGTTTCATAATAGTGTTCGGTGGCCCTGAGAAGGGCTGCTTGGTTTCATTAGTCCTCAAAAATGACTGTTACACAAAACACCTCAAAACTCCTGTTGAAATCAAATCAGGTTTTTCAAATCCTTGTTTGTTTTACAAATATACCAACCTTACACTAGGGTGTTCAGCACCCCAGCTGTAGCCCAACAGATTATTGTCTCCTTCATTTCTATGAAGTGATTCAAGTCTTCAAATTCAAAAAAAAAACAATCTTAAAATTCAAAACAGCCACCAAAAAATGCTACTGCTCCTGAGGGTTTCTTTATTTAATTTTTAAAATATTCATAATGACCCCCCAAGTTTCGAGAAATTGTCATGTTGAAGAGTAAGTTGAGCTAATCACCTTCCTTATTCGGGGTTCACAGTAGGTCATGACGCTCGGCGGCCGCAGTCGCATGCGGGGAAAGTGTTTGACCCCGTGACCCCGCTTTACAAACTGCCGGCTGTTGACACAGGCGCCACGGCCTTTGGTGACCCGAAACATCAGGTGCCACAACCCCCGCCGATCGTCCACACCATCGAGCAACAGCCGGTGGGTATACTGTAATAAATGGCAAAGTTCGTCTTTCACTGATTGAAAAAAAATAAAATAAATAAATAAAACATTGGAGCAACTCTTTCGGAATTTTTTTTTTGGACCAGCACCGGGTCAACCGAACTTTCTCCCTTTCATGTGAGGATAGTTTTGGTAATACCACTGTAACATCTTTTAGACTCAGGGTTGCGCAATAATGCGTATTCCGTGATATGTAAGGAGACTCTTTGAATCTTTCAGAATTTGAAATACAGCATATGGTGAGCGTTATTTTTCAAAAGCAACTTTAAAAAAAATGAGGGTTGAGAAAATTTTCACATGATGTTTTGGTTTAGTCCAAAATAATTCTGTAAACTTAGTGCACAAGCGTTTCGAAAGTAAAGTGGTCTTCGGAGAATTTACATTTTCATCAACGAACTCATCTTGGAAGTTTGAACATTCCTTGTAAAATAAGTTTTTTGAATAAGAGCAAAAATTGGGTATATTCAGCCCCTCAAAAAATCTGAAGCGAGTCGGTTTTCAGAATGATGACCCAGCAAATTTTGACAGTATAGTATTTGATTCAATATTCTATTGTACAGTATTTTTGGGGTTTTTCCTTCAAAAGCCTCGGATCTGGTTCCAAAATCGATCAGATTCAGAATTACTGTACTGCACTGTTTGTTGTGAGTAATTCTAGAGGTTTTTCATTTTTTTCTCTTTGAGCATTGAAAACGAGTTCCTTCTCAAATCAGAATTATTGTAATGTACTGCAATAAATATCCAAGTTCTGCTTGGACCGACGCGTATGATCTTTGTGAAGTAAGAAGGAAACGCTTCCCAGACGTTACGTTTATTTTCAACAGATGTCACTTGAGGAGAGGATGAGTTCTGTTATGTTGATATACATGTACTGCACGGAATTTTAATATTTCTGTTATTTTATGATATGCTTGCGAATAAAAATAAAATAACATTTCAGGATGGCATATATGATTTTCTGACAGTTTATAATTACCGCAAATTCTTATAAATATATAGCTTCGTTAAAATGTTCCATGAGACCACAAGATGTAATTCTTTTCTTTTTGAACATGCTCTGAATACATTTTCATATGCAGTCATTTTATGCTGCGATATATACGAAATTAAGAAGGAAAAAACCTGCTGAAACAAAATTTTAATGATGATGTAAGGCTAATTCTAGGATTGTAGATGCTCGCCCTGGAAGGCGAAACTTCACCAGAGAAATGCGGTACTTATTTATTCTCCGCATAGATGTCGCTAGTGAATCATTTCCCTCGAAGAAACAATTCCATCGGTTGCTCTGGACGCCGATCAACATGTTAAACTCGTCCAAACGTTGAAAATACCATGATTCAGAATATTGTTAATCCTTGACAATGTAAAATGTGGAAGACGCTGTTTGAAATCGCTCGAAAGTCCAGTTGAGTCATTCATTTCCACTATCGTTTTTTTAATAAATTCTAAAAGGTGCACCAATACCCGCCGTTCGGGCCGGGAAACCGTCCACCTGGCGTGAATGCTGTCGAAGTCGACGACCCTAATGCAGTACCTGCTGATGACGACCTGATCGATGACGACAGTGACGATAGTTCTGCCGACGATCGAGAGCCGGATATCATAGTGTCTGATAACCCGGAAGATGACTTTTCCGTCGACCAGGAAACTCACCTTTCGGCTCCGGAAGCAGCGGAAAGTTTCAATTCGGAAGTTAGGCTCAGGGCTCCTGACTCTATTAGTAAGTCATTGCATTTCTCATCATCACGAATGATAATTTATGCAGCTTTATTTTTACGCTGTTCTGAAATTGAATTCCCCAAATACGCTAATTACACGTATAGTGATTTCAAATATTCTGTTACATTTAGATTTTTCATTAATTAAATTTTGCATTTTTCGATGTGAGTTTGAACTGAATTGATATTCTGAATCATCTGTCATCTTACTCATGAATCATGAGCTCATGACTCAATAAACTTGATCATACGATTTTTGAAGGCCTTTCTCTATTGAAATGGAAGTATTTTACTCCTGTTATTTAAGAAAAACAATTTAATGCACTCAATATAGTTTTGTATCAGTCCAGAAACAGTTCTTGTATAAACTTCGTTTGCAGCATTACTTATCATATTTAACTTCAGATGCATGAAATCATTCACTCTGCTGTCAATTTTTGCTGAACAATTTTCTAAAGCTATCAATCGCACTTTCTTTTTGCTGCTTCAAGCTAAAATTTCTACATTTTTCACACCTGCCTTGATTTTCAAAAAGAAATATAGTCGAAAATAAATTATACAGTAAATATATTAGAGAAGTTTTACCAGTCTTTATAGGAATGCTGGGGAATAGTAAACGTATAATTTTTGCTGCAATCATATCATTGTGACAGACACTTTTCGAATGCAGGTAATTTAATTCGCATACGTAAAATTCCTATAATGGACACCTGCTCTGCAAAAATTAGACGTCGAAATCAATTTCCTTGTGAATAATGCGAAAACAAAATTCGAAGATCGGTGGCACTGAATATCGATCAGTGAAAGTCGTCAACCGGCGAAAAGAGCATATTTCTTCATTTAAGTCATGGAGAGAAAATTCATGCAATTTCACGTATAATGACTTTTCCTTTCTTTTTTTGGATCTATGGAGCGTAGTTCAAGTTTTCCGCAATTTCAAAGAAAAATAACCATTTGCTTTTATCTTTTCTTGGATTTTGAGAACAATAAAAAGAAATAAAAAGAAATATAGCGACAAAATAAATTGCCATTGCAGAATTTTATTTTTTTTTAGCTAAAAAATGGGAAAATTGAAGAACTTTGAGCATGACATTTTATCAAGTCTTTGCAATTGATATTCCAGGGGTTTTCTATAATATTAGCACCGGAGAAAAATTGATAAAATATTAATTCCTAGTATTTTGACTCTGGAAATGGATGTCTGCCACTTCTGGATTTGATCTCCAATCGCATAGGTGTCGCTTCAACGTTTGTTCCTTTATCACTCAGATCTACGTGTAAGTTGAATCAGATCAATTTTATTTGGGCAAAGTTTTGGATCAAGTTGAATGGGCCAGGTGATTTATTCAAGCGACATCTGCCGGACATTTCTTCAGATAATTGCCTTTCGAAATTGAGTGGATAATGAAGTTGAACGTGACTGAACGTAAATGAACGTTTACATTTTGCTTGAATCATTTTATAGAGTATTTCGCAATTATTTGGGGGGAGGAAGTCTTGTATATGCATTATTTGTATTGATTTTCTCATTTTGCAGATTACCCTGAAAGCCCAGACGATGGATTCTTCCTGGTTTCCTACAAGGACGATTCAGATGACTGGGACTGAGTTCAGACGATGATGACGCCTCGTTTTGTTTTTAAATTTTGCGAATTTTGTTTGTGCACAAATCCACGCGCTTTTGAGAAATATTGAAAGGGAAGTACAATTGTATTTCACAGATTCTTCATGCATTCCATTCATGCGACTGAGATTCAGAAGTATTTTTTGAACATTGCTGGAAATAATATGGAACGACCTTATTTATTTTTGGATATTTTTTTTTACAGAAAAATGCGCAATAATTAAGTCTGAGATTGTAAGACTCACTTCAATCACACTCAGCTTCTTATAGTTGATTGCAAAAATTAATTGATTCTACACGTGATTCAATTACCAGCTCAATCTTGACAAAAAAGAAAAGGTTTTTAAATGAATGAATGAATGAATGAACAGAACAGTTTATTTGCCGCTTTTCAGCTTTCACAAGGCACAACCAAGACTCCCGCATCCAAACCCCCTTGCCACCCAACCAACTCCCCCCAAAGACATTCAATCACTTTAAAGCATGAAACAAAGGACAAACCAATGACAAAAACAAAAGAGAGAACACACTCTGCAAAATAAAACTAGACATCCAACACGTATGCATACACCCAGCCATCCAAATTTTTGATCTAATCTGTTTGCTAAACCTGGTTGCCTGTATATATTACCTATCACAAAAGTTTCACCTATAGTAAATGAGAAAACATGACCCAAAGAATATTTGAGTGAATTAAAATTCTTTGTGAGGTCCACCCATCAATTTCTTTAACATATGTTGCAACACCACCGGAACTGTGTCCCTTTTAGCTTATTTTCTTTTTTAAATGCTTCAATACTTTCAGAAAAAAACACCTTTATTATTGTTGGAGATTTGCTGCTGTGGATTTTTAGAGTCATTGCATCAGTTTTTTGAACAGCAGGCGCTTTTCACATCATAAAAGTTTGTTCATTATTCTGTGTGATATTCTTCTCAAAATTATGCATGACCTTTTACAAATTCGCAGTACGGCTTTATGAATTAAAAAAAAAACAAAGAAAACTTAGAAATAGTGCACATTATATTTCGACTGCAGATTTAATTCTTTTAATTGCATTAATTTATGAAAACAAGCAATTTTAACTATAGAAGTGTTTTTGTTTTAGAACTAGCTTTAAAATTGAATGTAGACGACCATTTGTGAAAATGCTGAGGAATGTTTGTAGAAAACGTTATTCATTTTCTATTTTCGAGCCTATTATTGTAGAAGATTTGTTATCTTGCAAGCAATAAAAGTTTCTGAACAAATCTAGGTGAAAAATACAAAGGAAAAGCGACTTCTATGATATCTCATGAAAAACTACATTAAATACGTGTTTTATTGACTTTTGTCATAAAAACTTGTTATACGTTGATGATAAAATCTTGCTACAACGAAGCCATTTGCGAGCTGGAAAACCCTGTTGTCAAAAATTACGATATGCACAACAGTATTAAATTTGGTATTAAAGCATTGTGGAGTAGGACATCATAAAACCTAGTTTTTTAAAAAACAAATACTGTATTCGATTTTTTTTTTCAAGTGTCCGCAAGATTCTACTGCGCATTTGAAAACTTTCCATAGTGTCAATACGCATGAGTGATTTGACGAAACAAGCTTGAATAAGTTATTAAAATCTGTTTCATCGGCAAAAAATAACGAATAATAAACGAAGAACGACTCTTCCAATTTTAATGAGGGTCTCTGAAATGCCATAACTGCAGTATATAGCCGGGTTAATTTTTCTCATTTTTTCCCTCGACAAATATCTTGCCTCGTTAATTTGAAAAGAATTCAACTTTCCAACAGCAAATACGGCGAGATTATTACGGAGAAATGAACCGAGCTGATTGAACCAAAATACTTTCCAAGCTTCCTCATATGGTTCTATGAACTATAAACGACTTATGTTTTTTTTTTCTTCCTTCGTCGTCGAAAAGTTCCAGTTTTTTTACATTTATTTATTGTCATTTCGTCCTGATAAACATCACGAACACGGCATATACCGGAACTGCATTATACCGAAGACAGCGAAGTCACGCGATCCACTAATTTCACCATCAGTGAACTTTCGACTTCTTTTGATGAAAGAGCAAGTGGGAAGTTTTATTTTTTTTATTTATTTATTTTTCAAGTAGAAACTGGGTTCACGGGATGGAGCCTTTATTCTTGTGAGCTTCTGGTCACGGTTATTAATTTTATTTTATTTTCTGAGCTGGAGTGAAACGTAATTAAGCTCAGGTAATGATCTAGGATCAAAAAAGTTTTAGGACAAGGCAAATTAATTTTCATTATTTGGGGTTTTCTTTTTGGTGTGTGACATGAGTCATATTGTATTGAGGGGAATAATTTAGGTTGTCTTATTTGAGCAGGTAATTCAAAAGAGTTATTTTTTAGATGAAAGTTATTTCAGAGAAAATACTGGATACATCAATTTGATGAATGCTGGCGATCCAAATCTAATCAATTTACAATAGTTTTACAGTATTAAGATAAAAAAGGATGTGAAGTATCCATATGAGCTACATCCTGTTCAGTCATATTGTTTCTGCCACATTTCTGTTCTTGCTGTCTTGTTTCATGAAGCAGAGATATTAGGGAAGAATTTTTGGAAATTTCTTGATCACTATTCCTAATTTTTACAGATTTCAAGCTTCAAAAATCACATTCCAGATACAAGAGACATCTGAGGGCTGAGGCAGTTAGGGATTTTTATTTAAAGTGGAAATATTCATTTATGGCTGCAAAAAAGTTGAAAACTGGAGTTTCCTCACTCCTTTGATGTTAAAAGAGGACTTATTTATGTCTCTGTTAACATGTATCAAAAGACATGCAGTCACACACAATCAGGAAATAAAATATCTCATTGTGAAATAAAAACTTGCTTCCAAAATAAAAGGAAATCATCAAAGAAGACTTGATTTGTGTATGGAACAACTCACAACATGCAAACTTCCAAAACAAATACAGTGGCCCCCTGCCTTACAGACATCCTCTGTGAGGGATTTTTGACTATCAGATGACCAGATCTGCAGTCAGTTTTTCCTCCTGCCCAACAGATAAAATCTGCCAAAGAGACTTCTGTTGGTTTAAAGTTAGTGTTGACAATTAAAAGTCTTAATGTTTTATATAATTGAATTTATTGTCTAAAGGACTGTTTGTCTATAACAGACTTGTCCATTAACCAAATCAAGTCTGTTAGACTGGGGTGGACTGTAACTCCACAAATGTTACACCTAGAAAATTTTACAATGCCAAAAATTAAAGCAAAAGATGTTTGCTAACTTTTATTTTCATCTTAAAATTGATCTAACACAGCAGATCTTCAGATATTATCTTTTTTCTGAACGTAACTTTTTCTTTGGTGATAAGAATCTGGAAAACCTTCATGTCAGATTCTTATACAGTATCACTGATGCACAAGCTTTTGGTTCAAACAGTGACTTCAAAAAGCCTAATTCTTAATGCATGAATGAATGTATTCCTGCAACATTCATTACAAGAAAAACTGTTAGTGGAAGAAACTACGCAAAACTAGTTTGCTATAACTTTTTGAATATTTTATTGGAAAGTACAAAATGTAATATTTTGACTGCTGGGGACATCAGGTGGCATATTTTAGCAATCCCCTCTGCGGTCCCTGACATCCTCTGCATCATTTCCAGTGTCAATATTCTCTGATTACTGCTTATATGGGTACTGACCAAAGTGAAGACCAGGATTTGTTGAGTCAATTTTTGCTATATGTGGCACAATCGGGTTACTGTACAATCTAAATGAACTTGAAGCAGGATACGGTGCATGGTTATTGAACCCTGTTATTACAATAATTGCGAATGTCAGTTGGGAAGTGATGGTCATGCTTGAGAGAATAATGCTTCTTCCGAATTGCTGCTTTATTTGAAGAGAAAGAGTTGAGTTATTTTAAAATAAGAGGTTTGAATTGAGTGGTTATTTTAGGATAAACCATCTCGATTTTATTGGAAAATGCTTCAAAATTAATATTTTGCGTTCAATTTATGCGTGATGATGAGTTTCAGATTTGTTTCTCTTCCATTAAAGGATCATTGATTCACGAATTGATTCCGCATCAACGTACTAAATTCAGTATACAGTATCGTGTGTTTTCAATGAAAACAAAATTTTCCCATGAAAACAAAATCTATGAAGATTAGGAAATATATAGGCTTTTCACAGTAAAAAACTCGATACGAAGACCTTAGAATAACATTGCAGCTATACAGAACTGCGACCTAAAAAAACCAAAATTCGTTGTAGGCAATAATTCGTTGTATTGAGATTCTTCTGCATTATGTATAGCAGTGTTCCTCAACCATCAATGTAGGACATTGCTGTATATCTATCTGCAATTTTTGCATGACAATTGCAGTTAAAATTATCTCATGAAAAGATTTATTGCTCTTTCTCCCATTAACTTGAGACAAATTTTCCCCAGATTAATGCATTATTTACATTTTTCATCCTGAGAAATTTGAGTTCAGGCCCATCACCTTTATAATTTTTCAAAGACATTCCACTATACCTGCATCATTGGTTCTCACCTAAATTTCTTTCAAAAAATCAAGAAACTTTTTCAATACAGGTGGTGCCTCAAAATTCAACCCTAATCCATTGTCAAACTAGGGTCAAACTGCAAAGCAGTCAAATTGCAAGACACTTCCTTAAATTTAAAAAAATATATTTAAAAAGTGGCCAAAGCAGGTCAAATTGCAGGGCAAGGGTCAAATTGCAAGTCAAACTCCCTGCAAATTTGACCGTCAAATTGCAGGAATGTCAAATTGTGGGAGGTTAAATTGCAAGGACACCACCTGTACTTTCCATAAAGTATTCTCCGGCAAAATGTTTTTGAGAGTGCAAAAATTTTACACAACTTTGCTGGTCATGTGCAGAACATTTTTTTTTTTAATTTGCCAACCCACATAAATTGAATGGAAATTTGCTGGACTGCAGGCCCAAAAAGGTTGGGCAACACTGCTGATGTACAGAATTTTATGCAATGGTTCCAAAAGAAGCGCCTCAGGCGTCCCCCAAGTTTCTATTGTAGCCACACTTGGAAGCACTTTAGATTTTTCCTAAATCAGTGCATCACCAGGATCTGAACTGGAAAGGAAAGGAAAATGTCAAATGACAAGAAACTCGCAGGAATCGGTGCGAGGATACAATCAGACACCTCATTAAACAATGAAGCCGAGAACTCTTTAAAGAGAAAATCTTTCTTGCCAAAGGCGTGCAGGAACTATAATATAACACGATCTGATGTTCCGCACTACAGCAAAGCCAGCACCATCACCAGCAACACTGGAAGAAAGAAGCCAAGAAAGAAAAAAGTATTCCCTCATCCTACTTTTATTTCTTTCTTTCTTCATATTTTTTTCTCGCACTCTCGACAGCAATGATTTCAGATTGAAATAAAAAAAGAAAGTTTCCGGGGAAATCCGCCTGAGGCACTAATGAGGCGCGGAAACAGGAAATAAAAAAAAAGGAAATCGCAGGGAGAGTGACACAGCTGGGCGCATTAAAAAGAGCCGCGGATATAATCTCGGCATTCATAAGCCCCCATACCGGATTAAGGGCTTTCTGATCTCTCAGCAAGCGTGAGATATCTTGTCTCGTTCTCACAGCTATGATGGGGGCTTCATGAAAATACCATGTTTCCCTGGGAAATTCTATGGTGGTTCCAAAAGTTCCGACAAAAGAGCTCAACATATGTGCCATTCTGCACTGGGTCAAAAAATAAGCTTTACAATAAGGCAGAATCAGGACATTTTTAAAAATTCAGTAAGTGACGTCAGATTATCTTTTCATGATCTCACAACTCAAGCTTCATATAACTACCATACGGTCCCCAAGAAAATTTGAAGGTGGTTGCAAAAGTTCTGACAATAATAGAGCACAATTTATGTGTAATTCTGATCTTGGTCAATGTTAACCTTTCAATGGCAGAGGAAAAATTGTAAAAAAAAATCCAATAAGTGGTTCTCGCAGTTGCAGCTGTTAGGAATAAATCCCAACAAATAAAAGGTTTAGATTGAGTTAGTAGTTTGTAGAAAGAAGTTTGAGAAATAAAACGCAACAATTTGGTTGGGCTACGGCCAGGGTGCAAAACACCCTATTTTAAAGTTGGTGTAATTTGGTGAGGTTGAACAAGACAGCAAAACTCGCAAAATCTCTGAGATGATGCACACACAAATGCTTGAATCAAACTGTAATAAAATTGCCAAGTTTGGAAATCAAGAAAACTGGCCTTCAAGGACAAAAAACAGCAAAAGGATCTTGGTGATAAAATCCAGCCTTGGAGGCTGCAAAACATCTATGGGAACCAAGGTCTTCAGAGATTCTCACGCAGATGGAATGAAAGACAAAGTTTACTGAGAATTTGGGTTCTCTCAAAGCTAGCGTATCAAATTTAATATGGTTGTTGAAATATTTGCAACAGCGGCTTCCTAAAACTACCAAGTTTCTCAAGAAATTCAAAGGGGCTTTAAAAACTTCAGACAATAGAGCACAACATAGAGTCAGATCCCAAGATGTATGGACATATAATTGGTCTACTTCTTAACATTGGCCCTATTTTTGATTGTCCACATGCCAAATACAATATTACTATGGACTTCAGTGCAAAATTATTTAGCTGGTTCTCCTGCAAATCAAAAATGCTGGATGAGTTGACCAAACAAATTGAATTAAAAAATCTCCCTCTACTTCAAGATGCCAAAAGTAACAGTGCTGAAGAAAACTGCATAGAATCTGATCTTTTGGCATCCAAAGGAGCTCAGCAGAAAGGCAAGTACAACAATACATCTTGCTATAATTTTCACAGATGATAGGAGAAAACACTAAAAAAAGAAACACATAATTGGACTGTTTTGATTATGCATAATGTTATTTTTTAATGAAAAGTATTCTCAATTTTTGTGAATATAAACTCAATTCAATACTAATCAAATGTAATAATAATAATTTTGTGGAAAATGTTTGCAAAGTGTCTCATCTACTTTGATCCATTGTCTGGATGTTGGGGCAGATTTTTGAAATAATCAAGTGTCCCAAAGTTTAATCATCTACATGTCAGGGTGTTTGCATGTTGGGGTCTCACTGTGTGTGATGTTATGAACTGTGTCAATATTATGCTTTTCAAGGCAAAACCAAGAAATATTGCACAATTCTGTAAATGTATATGTGAGATATCTTGTCTTGTTTTCACAGCTGGGGCTTCATAAAACTATCATTTTCCCCAAGAAATTTCAAGGGGATTACAAAAGTTCAGACAATAGAGCAAAATATACATGGACAGTATATGAAATTCTGAACTAGTTGAATATTAAGCTTTCCAATATGGAGCACGGCTTCATTTTTGGGCACAATTTTGCACTCAACCGAAATAGACTTTTGGCTATCATTTTATAGACACAGGAAAGAGGAAAGCAATAAAACCATAACTTGATTTGTTTTGAAAGGAAATGCAAGATTATTTGGGCAAATGAACCCTTGCATTCAAACTCTGCATCAATCCTGTCAACTCATTTAAAATCAATTCAAGACCCATATAATACAATTTCCTGTGATATTCCTTTCTTTTCCCTCTACAAAAATGACTGGTTACTGACTCAATTTTTTGTCTCTTGAAGAGATCCAACTGCATTGTATACCCCATAATTTCTTCTCAAAGTGCCTTTTTTATTTCTTTTTGGATTACTGCATACAATTTCCCACTGCATCCTTTCAGGTCACCAGAAAACTTCTATTGATCATAAAGAACCCAACAAAATGCCGACCAAATCAACTCTGCATCCTGATGAAGCCACGATTGGCAATGAGTAACGAACCCGGAGACGCGCAGCCCGTCTGGTTCGCAGCAGAACCCAATTATATCGGTTCCCAACAATGTCACGCTTCCCCCATTTTCCAGACCATTGGTTCCACTGGACTCGGAGCAGCCATATATTCGAATGTCCAATCTGACTGTCGGTTGTGGGTCACGGACGAGGCTCAATTGGACCATGTCTACACAAAGACACGCTCTCACACCAAAAGCCCAGCAAGAAATAAAAATAAATACATTCCAGGATTGGTTCATAAGTTTTAAGACTTTTCAAGATAGTTCCAATGGTGTTTCAAAAATTCCAAGTTTTTATTTTGACTCTACAGGTATAGGTGGTGCCCCAAAATTTGACCCCAATCCATTGCTGGACTAGGGTCAAATTGTGAAGCAGTCAAATTGCAAAGCAACACCAAATGCAATTTTTTCTGCATTGTTTGTACAGTATTTGATGTTTTTGATCCTCTCTGTGGGTCAAATAGAAGGGCCTTTAGGTCAATTGGGAGTTTACCTCCCAGACTGTCACATTGTGGGGCAGTTGAATTGCTGGAGGTCAAATTGCAAGGTACCACATCTGCATTTGCATACCTCCATCATTTGGCAACATTTCACTGCAGTTAAACTATACTCTCCACCAATTTCAATGCATTTCTCATGGGATAAATCCATTACAATCATCCATTGCTCAATGGACTTAATTTGTGCAACAGACTAGTCTGTTGTGGGAAAAGTCTGCTATGCAAATATTCAGTTGCAAAGCAAAAGGGAAAGTGAGGGACTCATGATGCCCACTGGCAGCACTCACATCTACAGACTGAAGTCTTTTATGAAGATTTTGTCTGTTATGCAGGAGGAAAACCTGCCTTCAAAGTCAGTCTGTTCTGCAAAAATCTTTTGTGCAGGAGGTCTTTAATGCAGAGGTTGACTGTAATGTTCAAAACAGCACCGAAAATTGATACCCACATTAGTTGATCAAGCTGTTTTTTGACAAAAAAAAAGTGAGGCTGTCAGTGTTCTCAAAAGCAATCCCTTTCAGATCATTCTTTGCCATCAAGAACAGCCAGAATAAGTTATACAGATATTGTTTTTTGGTATTGAAATACCGTATTTTGCAAACAGATTTGTTGTTGCGTTTTTTCATTCTGAAAATAAGGTATTCAAAAATATTAATTGCCCCCTGTTAAATCTAACTGTTCTTGATGGTAAATAATGATGTGAAAGGGATTGATTTTGAGGACTGTCACAGCCTTATTTACATCTTCAAAGATCAGCTTGATCAATTTCTGTGGCAATAATCAATTTTGGCACTGTTTTGATTATTGTATTTATCACATAAAAAATTCTCTGGAATCAGTTGACTGTATATTGAACAGCACTGAATTGTGGCCAAATATTGAAACTATCAAAATAAAAAAGTTTTTGAAGTGTTTAAACTCCATTGGATCTATTTCAAAATGTCTCAAAACTTATGAATCAACCCTTGTATAATGTATATAGGAAGATGAAATATACTCATACTGTAACCAGAAGGAACCAGGTGATGCGCTTGTTGTTTTATTTTTTCATTCATTTATTTTATTTTATTTTTTGCCCCGGCTGATCAATAAGTTGATGAGCAGAGTGGGGGGAAAAGATGCCTAGTCAAGGCTATTCTTCGCCGACATTCATTCCTTGTATATGATGGGAACGAAGTGGGAAAGTGTGGCATAGTTTCACCTGCCGTTTTAATTTGATTAGTTCCCGCGTTTCCGCATGCAGCAGCAGCAGGAGGAAAATGAAGGTTTCACACGAGCGACATCTATTCGATGGTTGATAAGCTCCTGGGAGCTGGTCTTAATGGATGCCTTGACACTGTTTTATAAGTCTTTAGATGGCGGAGAGAAGTAAAGTACTCAGAATACTGTTGTTTCACAATGTTCTACTCCAGATAAAAACTGGGCATGCCTGGAAGAATGGCATTTTTCACACAAAGGACTCTACCAATTTTGATGCAGATGTTGGAGTCTTTTCGTGAATAATAATGATCTGCATGAAGTAGAAATGTCCTTCTAAACATTTCAAGATTGTATGGAAAATTTAAAAACCAATATCCATGTTCCCAGTATAGCTATAGATGAAAGCTTTTGTTTGATATGTTTGAATGTGTTGAGCATTTCAAAATTCAATTCTGACTGCTTTTTCCGATATTTTGCATAAAGAATGCACAGTTTTCAATAATTTTAGCATAACAAGTTCGAATTATTCAAAAGATATCCAAGACTAATGCTATATATGCTGATGGTTGGAGGTTGAAAAACTCAGCATTGGGATACGTTTTTTCTTCCTCCAAAAAAAAATTCGCATGCAAAAAAATTAGAAATACTTACTTACAAACCAACGCTATTATTCATCCGTTTCGTTTTTTTTTCATTTCGGATTTGTGTACCAAATATTTTTAGAATACAGTTATTTTGAGCCTTACCAAGAAAAAAACTTCTCAATAAGTCAATTTTCATACAAATGTCAGTTTTTCCATTTATAGCCTTATTTGAGGAATCCACTTTAACCTAAATTATGAAACATGTGTTCCTGAAAGCAAAAAATGTGCGAATCATTCTTTTGATGCGCATCACAATAATATGAAACTTCCTGCGATCATGTCTAGAATCTATGATCAATATAATCAGTAATGAATTAAAAAATAAAATTTTCTAAATTAAATCGAGAATAAATACGGTATACATTCTGTGTGGAACTTTTGTACGAAAAGATGCTCGTTAAAAAATTTTTAGAACTCAGATGTTTTACTTCTGAAAAATATAGTCTTTATTAGAGAATATGGGACTTATACTCTATTATTTTTCTTGTCAAAATGGTCCGCAGTGTGAATCAAAGTCTCATCAATACATTAGAAACTTTTCTGAAATTGGCTGAGTTTCCGAGAAGATTCAAATAACGTCTAAAAAAATTTACAAAATTTACGCAACATTGGGTGGAAATGGGAACATGCCCTGAGGCTAACTCGATAATCATTTCAGCCTCTTGCAATTTCTTCAATGGCTTCAATCACATGTAAAAGAAATTACGCTGTTCTTGCTCCAGATTATCCACCAACTTGGTCAGCGCCATTATGGTTTAAAATTCATAAGGACCTCGTCGTCGCTAGAATAAAAATTTGGAAGACTTTCTGATTTAAACACAAAAAATGGGGGGAAGGATGTGATGATTTCCGGTCAACCAGAAACACGTTTTCTTCCGCACGAGTTGACATTCGGACGAGAGTGAGTGGATAAACTTATGCTGGTCACTATGGTTATTACTTTCTTGCAATATCAATTTTCTTGAAAGGTGCGACGATGACGATGAGGTGACGATTTTTACATGCGACCGGAAGGATGTACCCGAAATGGATTCAAACTCTTCTGTTTCAAAAATACGACATGGGATGTATCATAAGAAAAATATCAAAGGCAAGTCAACACGAGTCCTCGAGATTTATTTATTATCATGCATTAAGTTGGTGTAAGAGAGAGACAAATAAAAATTTGGGCAAGTTTTTATGGTTTCTTTCATGATTTATTGTGGTTCAGTTGCCTAAATACTCTGAACAGACAAAAAACCTCAAATTTTCTCACTGTATTTCAAAAAAAAATTTTAAAAATAGAGGAAATTGAGAAGAGCTCCAAGGATTTATCCCAGAAGTTTTCAGATTCAGAGACATGAATGAAAAATGATATACAGAGAGACTCTCACATGAAGACACCTTAACATATAGACCATTTCACATAATACAAACACTTATTTTTCTATAAAAATGCATTTTACCATGTGGACATGTGTGTGCTAAAATTGCAAATAGGTTTCAGGCCTAATTACAAGAAACAGATATTTCCAATCTACATATATAAGAAAAGTTTTTTAGCATTTCTCCAATCATTTTACTATCCATTTAGCTAATTTAAAAAGTTACTTCCAGCTTAGACAAGGGACTTCCTTCTTTATTTTTTAGTTGAATTTTATTTTTACAGAGAATATGCAAACATTTCAGTGCAATGATGAGCAGAGTTACAATAGACAATGCTCCAAATATCCTTCTTGAGCTGAAAGATATTGATTGAATCATTTTTAATTGGCTGACAATTTTCTTCCTTTTTTCATGGAATTCTAATAAATATACAGTATCTTCCCTAAAACACCATATAATGTAAGTCTAAGGGAAAATGAGACTCAACTTTTGGACATTTTGGCTTTGGGACACTCTTGATGCACCAATTATGTCTGCATCTTGTGGTCTCACAGTACTTTTTTAAATTCATGATTTTGATGAGGTTATTTAAATTAGCATTTCATTAATAGCAAAAATACTGCATCTAAATATAATGAATACAGTATTTTACTTGTGTTTTCCAAATGATATCAGATATTTTGAGAGAAAACTGATACACAATCATTTTCAGTTTTATTTTTTGGCTCATTTGCTGTGCCAGTATTGTGTCAAAATTCTTCAACAAGAGAAATATATTTTTTTCAAACTGTAATTTGAGAATGGTAAACGGAAAAATGAAAAACTACAGTATATCCGAAAATCAATTTTTTTTAATGCATACCTGATGGAGAATTCGTCATCACACGATTTTATAACACTTTTTGTGGGGTTATTCACCGAATCTCCAACAAATTTCGTTTCAAATAAAAATTCGTTACTGAAAAAATTTAAATGCATAACTTCTGAAGGCAATGCGTTTTGCGTTGAAAATTTCCAACAACAACAAAAACATTAGGAAAACGGAGCCCATTCATTCAGATCATTAAAGAATAATAAGCTTCAAAATTTTCTATATGCTTCATGAAACAATGTGAATTATACCCGTTTGAAAACATCGGCTGGAAAATTGGAAGAATAAAAAAGAAAATTTTCGATTTAGGATTCGTCCAATAAGATATATAACGGTTTAAAGATGGACCACGGTTCAAATCCCAGTAGCAGAGGAGATAATAAAGTTAATATACCGACACGTGTGGGGCTGGTGTTTTTTTTTTTTCTTTCCTTTTCTATATTCATTTCGTTTATTTACTTTTTCCATCGCCTGTTTACTGATGGGGTGATGAAAGACCATGGTCCAGCAGGCTGACGAAAATCGCCTTCCTTTGAGCTATCGAGTTTTAGTCGGCGCTGAGTCGCTCCACTGGCCGGATTGTGTGAGCTTCTGATGGTCTTCTTTTTTTCCACTCCATTACTGTTACCCAAGTGCTGCTTCTTTCCAGTTTTTCCGTGTGTGTGTGAAGAAAAATAATAAAAATAAGAAGACAAAGTATAGCTTGTGTACAAGGCTGTATATACATAATATAGTGCTGGATTTTATTGGGTTTTTTCCCTTCTTGAATTTTTAAAATGAATTTTTGGTTCATGCTGGAAATTGTGGAGATTCATTCAAGTTTGAAGAAAAATTGCATATATATTTATCATCATCAGAAGAGGAGAGATATAGAGATCTTTCTTTAAAAAAAAGGTTATATTGCCTTGTTTAGGTTTGACAGAAAACTGAGCCACATAATTAAAATACTTTTTCTGCTAAACCTCACCATCTCGAAACCTCCCTAATTCAAAGCCTCCTTGTCAACACTTCAGCAGCAAAGTTGGGATATGTTTTCAACATTTTTTCCCCATGAGCGGGCTGCAAATTGGAAAAACAATCTGACTTTCAAACCAAGGCTTAAGTCAGGAAAAAGGTGGATATTTTTTAAAATCTTTCAAATAACTTTAGCTCAAAAACAAAAAATCCTCCTTATATATATAGGTGGCATTTTTTCATGCATTCCCAGCATAGGATTAAAATTGGAGATTTTTTTACACAATGGAATTTTCTGAAACAGGATGTTTCCCCAACTTAGGCCTTGGCAACTTACAAGCATTTCAATTGACCAGCACTGATGAAACTGAAATGCCCCTCCCCCCATAAAATCTCAACTTTGCTGCAGCTAGGATGGCCAGGAACCCTCCCCCATCCAAGGGTTATAAGTCAATTTTTTTCTGGTACCTTGAATTTTGACTTAGAGAGGTTTGATTATTATTCAGATGGCTTACAAATTTGGCTCAACAAAATGGCTCAAGTATTTTTGTTGATGTAGAAATTTCCCACTATAATTTGTCAGCAAATTTTCAAAAAGAGATATAAATAAAATAGAAAAATAAACCTACTGATATTGGAGAGGCTTAAATATCAAAGTAGATCTGTTTCATCGGCCAGTTTAGAAGCGTTTCACCCCGATTTTTTCCGGACTCATGCATCGAAATCCGAGAAGTGTGCTGTATGCCTATTATTTGGTCACTCTTTCCTGCTGATGATCAGTGGAAAAAGTTTATGGACTGGAACGGGAACTCCAAAGTATACAGATTCCAAAATATTCCTCCTTTTGTGCTACTGTGTCTCATTCCTCAAAGGATTTTCCGTTAAATTCTGTAGATATATTTTCTGACTTTAAAACGTAAAATGTTCCAAAATTTCTTTTCGCAAGTTGCGAGGGTGAATTGAAGATTTGCTTTGTTTTCTTGCCAAATTGCTAGCAGTTTTATTTTTCGAGACACTTTTTTGATATTCGAGGGATTTTCTTGGTATATTATATTTCGAAAAATTTCCACATTTATTTCTGTCTTATTTTTGGGATGGAATATTTTTCATTCATTCATTGTGCATTGAAGCGAATATTTGCTGACTGATGCCTGCGATGAGGCATCGATCGGTAAATCAAATTTGTTTGGAATTTATTTAACATTTTTTTCTTTAAATATTTTAAGACATTATTTATGATTCAATAAGTTAGTCAAAAGGATATGCTGCAAATTTTGAATGAAAATCACGATTTCTTTCTTCTTGCTCCCAGACTCCATTGAATCTCATCCATATTTTGGAAGTATGATTTTTGATCAATTTACTTTCTATTGTGATTCAGATCACGTGAATGTCAATTAAGAATCGATTATCAAAAGTAAGACAATTGCCCTTTAAATTCTGATCCTTGTCACGAAATGTGCAATTTTTGTGTGGGGGGGGGGGGGGGGAATTGCAGCATTACATTTCTGCATGGGCATATTCTTTCAAATTGTCTTGTACAGGTGGATTCTCTCCAAGACAAAAGTCAATAATCTGGAAAAAATTCATTCTAGAGAAAATTTTGTTGTAAAGAACATGGGGATGAGAGAATTTTAATGTGCAAAAAAAATGTTATACAGAGAGAATTTTTTGTAGACAAGAGCATTGTAGAGAGAAACATCCTGTATGTGAACAAATACTGTAATAGATTCATGACTGGTGCAGAAAAAAAGACACTGAAAAAAAAAACAAGATAGAGGAAGACCCCCACATGAGGACACCTTTACATGCAGACAACTCTATATTTGAGCATCTATTTTCCTATAAAAATGCATGAAAAAGGCCCAACATGTGGACATTGCGGGCTAAAATTGCAAATAAGTTGCAGGCCAAATTACAAGAAACAGATATTTCCAACCCTAAGATCTAAGTAAAAAAAAAAGGTTTTTTTGGCATTTCTCTTTAATCATTTTACCGTCCATATAGCTAATTCTTAAAAATTGTCTCCAGCATAGAGGGCCTTATTCTCTATTTTTGACTTGAATTGTATTTTTACAGAGAATGCCAACACTTCAATGTATTGTACAGAGGTACAGTTATTAATGGTCCAAATCCTTATTGAGTTGAAAGATAGTCATTGAATCAATTTCAATTAGCAGCAATTTTTTTCTTTTTTTTTATTCTTGGAATTCTGATGAATATTCCTTCCATAAAACACCATAAATTGTAATTCTAAGGAAAAACAAGACTCAACTTGTGGACACTCAGACTTTGGTACACTTTTGATGCACCAAGTATGTCTGCATCTCAGGGTGTCACTGCATTGTTTTTGTTTAATCAGTGATTAAAAGTGATTAAGATGTTATTAAAATGTCATTGAGTGGATTTGGGTTGGGTGGGAAGGGGGTTTGGTTGTGGGAATCTTGATTGAACCTCGTGAACACTGAAAAGTGGCAAATAAAGTGTTCTGTTCATTCATTCATTTAAATCAGAATTGAACATCTTTTTCTTAAATTTTGTTGTGCAATGGGATTTTTGTTGCAAAATTGTAAACTCTCTTTGCTCACAGGAAAATCCCAATAGCATCAGTACTGATAAGGGTTTAAATATCTTCAAATGAATTCGGGGTAAGAAATGTTTGCGCGGTTTGTGAAGTGACCCATTGATGAAAAATGTAACTAAACCAGGGTTTTCTCACTAGGTCTCACCTTCTCCGTGGTGATGAAATCATGATCCACGAGCAGAAAAGCTTACATAGTGGCAAATGGCATCTTCTTTAATGAAGGTGCGATGATGGATGCCTGGAAGAAACGTTGGGGAATTAGCCAACCATGAAGCAATGAGTTGGTTTTGGGCCAGCAACCACTCCTTTTTTTTTCCTCCTCAAAGTAACAGAACAGTTGGATGATAATTCAACTATGAAGGAACCAGTACTTTATAACAACAACTGCAAGAGAAAAAGAAGAAGAAGAAGAAGAAACTGGTCATCTGTGGATCTGACTTTTATTTCTTTGCTCGCATAAATGCGGTTGCTTGCTGATGAAGCACTCTTTGCGTGATGAAAACCAGCAGGTGTCACTCATGTCACTCATTGCCTCATCACTCACGTGCCTTTTGATTCAAAATGGATTGATTTTGTTGCTTGTAATCTGCATCTGTGTGTGTTTTTTACAAATTTTTAATGCCATTTGAAAAGATGGCAAATTAATAAATATGGCATTAAAATTAACCAAAGAACAAGTTCAAAAAATGTATAGTTATACAGTATTTTAATTCAAGGTTATAATATATGCAGAAACTGGACATGAAAGTGTTTTTCTGATGCCACCAGGACATTCCCCTATTGCTTTTACATGCTGGAAAGTTATACAGGTGGTACCTTATTGCAATTTGGCCCTCATCTGTTGCCAAACTAGGGTTAAATTGAAAATTGGTCAAATTGCAAATTGCAAGACACTCCTTGAAATTAAAAAATAAAAGTACAAAAAATGTGAAAAGAGTGGCCAATAAAAGCAGGTAAATTTGTGGGGCAAGGGTCAAATTGCAAGTCAAACTTGCTGAAAATTTGACTGTCAAATTTTGGGGCAGTTAAACTGTGAGGTACCACCTGTACATTTGTCTTGAAAATGTCACTCCCACCATTTTAAAAAGTCTGCCCTAATTGAACAATGAAAATACTGAAATATTAATGATGATGAATGTTTTCTTATAGTGGGGAAGATTTTCAGCTGCATAAAAGTGCAAGTTTTTGAAATAAAGGGTTCCAGGACAGCCTCAGGCTACATTTCCAATGAGAATTTTAAAAATCTGGAGAATGTTGGTGAATGGTATTTACATCATACCATGGCACAATTTGCAACAAAAAGTTAATCTCTATTAAAAATGAATTGCCCCTGAAGCCCTGACATGCATCATTGAGTTGTTATACAATATATATTGTATATATAGTAACTCAATGCATGTATACTTAAAAAAAAATGTTGTATGTACTTCTCAAATACGAATTTTTGAATTTTTTTATTCATTTGAGCCTATTTAAAATAATATTCTCACGTATAGTATACATATTGCAATTTCTGATATGCTGAAAACTTCAGGTCTTGTCTGAAGAGTGCATTATATTGCCTTTTTGACAACTTCTCAGATCTTAGCTGTGCATTTGAGATTATCCAGTTTTGGAAAATCATGTAGCTTCTGCATTTGAGAGAAAACAATTATGTAAATTACCTTGAATTTTAAATTTCATAAACATTTTTCGAAAATTTTCCAACTCAATTCACCCAATCATTCTTTTTCTTCTTTTTTTTTTTGCTTCAGGAAATATTCAAATATAGCATTCCTATACGCACAAGAAAAAGTTCCCTACTTAACAACAAGGCTGAACACATCATCATTCAATTTCTGGGCGAGTGCGACATTGCCACATCATTTTTTCCTCGGTCGGGTGAAGTTAACTAATGGTCCAAAAATAGTCCTTTTCATGCATTTGATTCAAACTAAATGATGGTCAGCGAAAGTAGTTCTGCCTGTTTTTTCTTCCCTCGCTATAATCAGTGATGAAGACGATCACGGAAAGAAGAATTAATTCACGCACACCGAAAACATGTGGTTTATTAATAAAATTAATTTAAAAGAAAGAAAAAAATGATGTTTTGATCAGAATGGATGCTGAACCCCATTGGATATAGAAAGCTTATGTCTTTATACAAATTATGTGTGATTGTTGGAGACTGAGTAGCTCAAAAAAAGAAAAAAGAATGAAAAATTCCACTGCAAATTTTCAAGCTGATTAGAGCTAAAAACCTTGCATTTATTATTCCTAAAAGACTCTGTTTGATTATATGCCATATATATGTTTGTTTGTGATTATTTTCTTTGAAATTCACTATAAGGAGTTGCTAAATTCTGCTTTGGGACATTAATACACCAAAAGTGTTTTTGAAGCCTCTATAAAGAAGTTCCCAGTCCATCCCAGGCTGATTGTTGTGTTTAATTCATTATTTTCATCCTCTTTTCTCTTATGAGAGACTCAGTCTCTAACTAAATTAATCAAATTGACTTTGCAACGTATGTTTTCTTTTTTCTGCCACTTTTTCCTTGTTTGATGATGAAATTTTGATGAACAAAACTGAGTTATATTGGTGTAAAGCTTGTGGTTTAATAAATGCCTGTAAATTAAAAAATATGAAGTTTTGATCGGAAGATGTTGAACCCAATAAATATTGAAAACTTATATTTTTCACTTTGTATATGTACAGTAATTGAATGGAATTTTGCAAAAGTGAGCCCTGTTTCTGATATTTTTTTGTATGTTTGATGATGAAATTTTGAGGAAAAATACAAAAAACTCCAGCAAAAATACATGAGGTATAGTGGTGGAGGTAAATCATCGTGCTGATCAATAATGATTTTTTTTCTCGCTTGCCAGATGCTTGTTTTTTTTTCTTTCTTCTCATCTGCAGCAACCATAGCCGTGGATTGTAAATTATAGCCTATCTTTCCTCCCAATTAACTTTTCTGAAGGACACATATACTATATCATGCGTGTGCAACTTTCCTTTCTTGACCTCGAAAGGGAAATAAATTGGGATATGAAAGTAATTATTGATAGGTATGATCCATTTTTTTGGCTCTCGGAGCGAACATGTTTTGTGTGTGGTGGTGGAACAGACTTTTAGGATTGATGGAGACATTTAACTTTGAAAAAATGTTTTCTTTGTATATGTGCCAGACTTTTCTACACCAAAAAGGCTAGTTTTTTTGTGTGGAATAAATGGGGATTTTGTTGCCAATTGCTGAAAGGGAAATTTTTGCAAGAATGTGTACTGTACATTCAGTCAGCAAATTTTCTTACACTCAAAAATCATCGAAAATTTTAAAAACAGAGACGAGTATAGGTTCTTCAGCAAATTAAGTCAACCGGGTACCCAACCAAAAGCCCCCCCCCCTAATTTTTTTTTATGCAAGTTTCTCAACGGCGTTTGGTGGCTCTGAGAAGGGCTGCTTGGTTTTATCATTCCTCAAAATGACTGTGGGATAATCATCTTCAAAATTGCCTTCTGCAGCCTCTTCCTCAGCAGTGTCACTGATGCTCTCAAAATCATTTTCTTCTCATTGTGGCCCTCTTATCTCATCTCCTTCTTCATTTGCACATTTCCAGCACCTAGTATTGGCATCTGTGCTCTTAACCATGAATAAATAGCCATTGTAGTATGCCTTTTCACCGCGCTTCTTATTTTTGATGATCGGAAGTGCAACAGCCATTGGAACAGATTATGCAGAAGTCAGAAGTAGATCATGCAGAAGTCAGCAAGTGATGATGCTTTGACATTCAAAGAATCACTGATGACCACTGCAGGTGAGGAATCCCTTTATATACTCAACTTACAAACATATTGATACTTGGCCTTGTGCTGGGCCTGCTGGTGAAACGTGCAGCTTACCATCAAGATTTACAAGGAGACCTGTAATCCCCAATTTTTGGACCAAGGGGGGCTTTTGGCAGGGGGGGGGGCTTTTGACCTAGGGGGGCTTTCAGGGGGGCTTTTGACCTAGGGGGGCTTTTGGACTACACCCGTCAACCGCAACATATGGGCTTGAGAATAATTCATTTGACTAATTGGGGTTGAAACTTCTTTATCATAAGATGCTGGAATGCTTGATGAATCTCCCATGTATGCTTTTAGAGATTTCCCCAAATAACAAAGATATTCAATTAGTACAGTTAAAACCCTGTTAAACCGCCCCTCAATCAACCGCCACTTTTGCTTCCTGCCATTTTTTATGCCCAAACAAATCTTCCCAAGCTTGAAAGGGCTGGGAGAACCCTGTTTACCTGCCATTCACCAACATTTGTCTCTGAACAAACAGGATCTTATGGCATTGTTTTTCACTGGATTAAACTGCCAGTGTTTCGTTCTTCTCTTCAAGGTTTTCTTGTTCTCCATCACATTTTTCAAGATTCCATATCTTGTTGAATCCTTTCATTACTGTTTTATTGCACTCATTTTGTCCTGACTTTACAAAAATATCCACCAGCAGAAACTGGTTCCTGAATCCTGATACATCTCCATTCTCCAGGTCCCAAATATTTTCATTCTGTGCTGCTTTGGGTACATCCACCTCCCATTCAATATTTCTTAAACTGCAATGTAAGAATTATAATTTTTTCATTGTTTCAGGATGATGAGAAGTTCTTCACAGTTGGAATATTTCAGGTTGGGAATTTATTTTATTCCTGAAAATTTAAAAATTCAGAAAATGAATATTCCTGCTGATGATTGTGCGACCTATTTTTTTTTCATTTCACCCAAAATTACCCAATCGTGTTTCCTATCCAGACGTAATCTTTTTAAATGATTAATTGTTAATTATTCATGTATACTACTGGACTTACCTTTTTAAAAAAATCTTGAAATGAAACGTTAAAGAAGAATTGTAAAAATGATTTCATTACTTTGATGGAATCATCTTTAGTAGCAGTTCTTCGCATGGATTTTGTGCAGGAATTCTTCCCGTCATCAGTTTTTCAAAATGCGACGTTTCCGGTTGTTACCGTGATTTTTTCGGCTCGCTTTCTTTTCAAGCATCGTCGTATGTTCCTCGTCGTGAAAAATGAATGAAAATGATTTATTCGATTCGAAGGAAAAAGTGTGAATTATGAGGTGTTTGTGGTTTTCTGTGCTTGTGATGGTGCTTCTGGGGACAGTAGCTCCCAACAATTCGACTCCTTTCACCAAATCAGAGGGAACCGAGGCAATGAATCGGATATTGACCGGAAGTTGGAAACAAATTACGCCGATAATTCGCTGGGCTTCGCCAGGTATGTCGAAATCTAAACCGAATATTATTCTGCTTTTTTTAATATTTTAAAAGGGATGATTTGGTGAAGTGCAGCAAAGAAAGTGACGTTATGTTTTAATGTTGCTTGAAAAAAAATGTTTTTGTGACATTTTTACAAGTATACGACCAAGCTTTTTATATCTTTCATTTCTTCAATAAATTGTGGAAATTAAGAATATTATTTTCTGAACACAAATGGGAAATTCAGGGTCTTTTTGAGGCTCACAAAATGAAGGATTGGGAGGGGACCAGATTTGAGGAAAGATTATTCATGAAGTTGTAGGCACAGAAAAAATTTGCAATATAATTTACATTACAATTTTTGCACTCTTTGAGGCTACAATCTTTTTCTACAGATGCTTAAGTTTTAGTTGAATACAGTCAACCCCTGCACAACAGACCTCCCGCACAACAGATTTTTACACAACAGACTTCCTCTGGAGGCAATTTTTCCTCCTGCGGAATGGACTAAATCTGCCTAACATTCTTCTGTTGGTTTAAAATTGAAGGTATAGAAGTAAAAATTTCAATCTTTTTAGAATTGAATTCGTAAATGAGACTTTTTAGCATCACACAAATCAAGTCCATTGTGCGGGGGTTCACTTTTCTCAAGAATGAAAATGTCACAATAACCCCAGAGAAAAAAACTTCTTTGAGTAATCTTAGTGGATATAGTGGTTTTTTCATTAAACTTACTTTGGAAATGCAACTATGATAACAACTATTTGAAATTACTGTAATATAAGTGATGATACATCTCCTTTGCCATCATGCAAAATAAAAGCTTTTAAGCTAAATCAGAAAGAAATTCACCAAGCATCACTTTATCCCCTCAGTTTTTATAGGGTAAAAAACCACAAAAAGTGGGTGAACTTCTTAACATATATAATATTGAAGCCTTTGTGCACAAATTTGTAAATTTCATTGAGAAGATATTTTTACATTCTCTACTTATTTTGCGTCCATTTTTTCAAGGAATTTCCTAGATTTCAGATTTCAATTCAGCATCACAAAGGGTCAAATGAAGATTTTCTTTTATTTTTTGCTGATGGCATCATATATGAATCTTGAGTTCACTTCAAGATCTCTTCTAAAAATCAATATTATACAGAGTACTTCTTTTTTACTTTCTATATTTCAGTCACAATGCGCGAAAATTTGCGTGAATCCCGACAAGATAACCCATTCAAGTTGGACCCAAAGATATTTCCCCGAGCTCATCGAAGGTCTCGTCGCTGGGCAGAAGAACCTCAAGACATGTTTGCCAATCCGCGCCAAAAACGTGGGGCATTCATCAACTGGTTCCGCAATTTGGTCCATCGTCGCAGGTCACCATTAGTAGCTCAGGTGAGCCATTTTCAAGTCACAGGAAAAAAAAGTGGAAATTCCCTATAACGAGTCTTATTTATGGGTTGATTTCCGCTAATTTACAACGAATTTTTTCGGCGCAAAATTTTAGTCGAATCCATGGCAGAAATTGTGTAAGAGAGCCTATATTGCATCGGCTAAATTCAACAAAAGTATAAAATTCAGTAATGTACAAAAAATTGAACATTCTTACAGAGACTCTTGAAATTTTGAGCATTGTTGCTGAAAACCTCTGATCTCTCTCGATTTTTGTTGCAAATTTGTGATGTGCCTAAATTTTGTGCAGTTTTTTCCAATAAAAATCTCTCTGCCACTATACTGACTTATTAACCCTTATTGTGCAGCAAAGTCAGGATATTTTTGCAAAATTGTGTGCCATACTGAGCACTGGAAATTTTAAAAATCCTAATTTTGTACCAAAGCAAGTCAGGAAAAAGTCCAATATTTTTTTTATAATCTTGCAGAAAATTTTGAATGAAAAATAAAAATTCCCTCACTGGGGGGCATTTTTTCCTGCATTCCTAGCATAGGACTTGCATGGGAAAATCCTGAAAACAATCAAAAATTTGCCTCCAAGATTTTTCCCAACTTAGGCCTTCTCAACCTGATGGAAGCATTTTAGTGGCCTTGGATTGAACTGAAATGGGCCCAGCCCCCAACAAGTAGTAGAGCATCTGCAGTGCGGACAAAAAAAAACAAGAAAAAATGAAAAAATGGTTGCAGAAGTGGGATTCAAACCCACACCTGCAGAACCAGACTGTGACCTGAATGCAGTGCCTTATTAGACCACTTGGCCATCCTGACAACTTAATGTTAATTGATGCGTTTTCAAGTAGGCAAATTAATTCAAGGTGCAAAAGGCCACAGACACANCTCACGAAATTCATCGGCAGTGAATTCACGCCTTTTCGTCCTTTTTCTTTTTTTTTTCCCCCCCCCCCCCCCCCCCAGACCCCTGTAGGATCCTACTGGTTGTTCCTCCCACTGTGGATGTTAAAATCCCAATTCCACCTTGCCATGAAAAAGAACCCTCATCCACCATTCAAAGGCTAATTTGACATGTTTAAATTAAATTTACTGATTCTGGTACCATGCAATACATTTTGCCAGGAGAAAGTCCTCTTCTTTTTAGAAATTAAGTTGTTTCTAAAAGAAAATATCAATTGAAAAAAATGCTGTAAGATATAATTTTTTCAGCAGGCACAATGTACAGAAAATAAATGAACTTTCAAAAAGTTGAAAAAGTTCCAAATCACTTGTACATCTCCATGAAACAAATTTCTGAGTGCAAAATGGTTTTTCTTTTTTCTGCTGAGCAGCCAGCAACAGTAGCGACATCTGTGAACTCCAAGCGCCAGGGCTTGCCAGCTTTGGAAACAGGGCCAGTGAACAGCAACAACTATCCTGAACGAACCATGGGTTACCATCATCAGGACCAGTTGGCCACGGGTTCAGGCGACGTGTTCGGGTCTGCGGGGTTTCAACCCGCCATCATGATGCCGGGTTCAGCGAATATAGGTTCTGCTGGCAACATCCCTGACTTTGTACACTTGCCTGTCATCAACCATGACCCACCTTCAATAGGTGACAACGACAACGATAATGAGAGCGCAGAGTTGCCAAGCCCCATGATGCCTGCATATGCTGTGAGTTGCTCTTTTATTCTACGTTTTCTTCTCTTTTTTTTTGCAAGAAAATTTTGGAACACAAAGTGTTAAAATTGAAATTGAACTTTTCTTCTTCATATAAATTCCTTCCATATATGTTTTTTGCATGTTTTAAGAGTCAGGCAAGAAAATGTTCTGCCACTGATTTTGACTCTCTTTGTCTTTTCTGGTACAGAAATGGGTTATATTTGAACTTACCCCTTGTGTGAGAAAAAGATGTTAAACTGACGAAAGAAACTCACAAAGTTGATTGAGGAATAAAAGTAGATGTATTGATGTGGAAAAGTGCAATTGAAACAAAGAAGTGAACTGAAATCCCTTTTTTAGGATGAGAAGAGTTGATGTAGAATAAGAAAACTTGATTGATCAGCTGGGCTGCAGCCGGGACAGAAGTCCTAGTTTAAAGAGTTGTATTTTTTTGATGATGAACACTTGGTCAAAATTTCAGAGTTTGCGCAATGAAAGCTTTGCTGCACGGAGATCTGCTTGGGTCAACAATTTGAATGCGAGTGTTAGAATCATACAAAATTCAGAAATCAAGAAAGGAGCAGTTGAAGGATGCGGATTGAATGTCTATTCAGAAGATTTCCTTGCTGGGCCTGGGAATTGAACTCGGGTTTGGTTCCCAGGCTCCAGCAGAAGCTGTTAATTTTTCTGAGATTTTTGCGGAACAGAAGAACATTTTAGCTTAATCTGGCGCCAAATTGTTGGCATGCCGAAGTTTTTTCCAACACCTTGTGCGGCAAAGTCAGGATATTTTTGCAAAAATGTGTGCCTGTGAGCTCAGAAAATTAAAAAAAAATTTTCACCAAATCTCAGCGAGTTGATGGGAAGAAATCCAAATTGTTTTCTCATCCCATCCTGCAGAAAACGTATTCTCAGAAGTTGAAAAAAAATTCTCACTTATGGGAGGGGGGTGATTTTTGTGCATTCCTAGCATAGGATAAAACACTGAAGATGAATTAAATCGAAATAATTAACCCTTCCTGGATTTTCCCTTTATGCAAGCCTTCTCATCCCAGCAGGTTCATTTTGGTGACCTTGGGTCAAATTGAAATTCGGCTGTAGGCAAAAAAAAATATGCAGACTTCGCCCTGGGATGGAAAAGAGGCTGTTTCAGTCCAAGGGTTAATGGTGAAATATCTCTAAGACAATCTTGTCTACAATGCTTTTCTGTAGGTGTACAAAGGCTTTTTCTTCCATTATTGGGGTTCTCTACAACAAAATTCAATCAAGAGACCAAGATAAAATTTTCTGAAAAGAGGATTTTGTTGTAGAGAGAGTCCACATGCATTAGATTTTAGACATCCTGGTCAATTTAGCCTTTTTTTAAAATTAATACAGTGGTTTCTTGCATTATAGCAAAGCTATTTTACCATGATTTTTCAATATGGAAATAATTGTTGTGTACAGTATTATTTCCCCTGAATTGAACTATCTTTGCACGGAAATTCAAGAGACCAGAAAAATTCGCTATAGAGAAAATTTCATTGTAGAAAATCTCTATAACAAGGGTAGACAACCCCAAGGGATCAAAAAATGTCTATACAGAGAAAGTCATTGTAAACAAAATCGTTGTATAGACTTAGTGTCTTCCTGTACTGTAATTGAATTTTTTGATTCATTCCAGCAGGAAGTCACAAAATATGATTGAAGACCTGCACATTCTTTGAAACGTATTTCTAGATATTTTGCGGATCTGAACAACGACGAGTTACGCTAAAAATTAATATTATTCAAACTTTTGCGATTGGGAATTTCAAGATACTTTCTGGAGCGTTATTTAAGAAATATTCAGCGAACTTGTTTGGGAAGGCTTTACTTTAACATTATATCCGTTGGACTGGTTCGATTTTTATTATTGTTTGGATACAAAAAATATATATATACAGACGAAGCCAAAGCGAAAAAAATGTTTTTCTCCCAAGAACGTGACAGTATGCAATTCATAACATATTCCACAGTGCCGACAAAGCATTCTTGCCAAATTATAGCAATACTCAAATCAAACTGAACTTCGATTATTCTCTTGTAATCATTTGGTTGGAATCCGCATTCCAAAGATACCCATATATGTGTAAAAAAAAATATAATAATTGAACAAAAAATCGACATCCACTGAAGAGAACTGTCTATATATAGTAATCATTTTCCAAATTTATCTCCTCCTTTGTAAGTAATTCAGAGGAAAAGTAGAGAGCTCTTGAAGTTGAAGTGGATGATGGCGATGATGAATGATGGGAAGTGAGTGCGATCTGGCGGAAGTGAATGTTGCAACGATTAATTTTTAAAAAAGAACCAACTTTCCTCCCTTTTTTAAACTCTCTCTCTCTCTCTCTCTCTCATGCTTGTCAGCAAAAGAATTACGACGCAGAAATTTTCTCAACCAATTTTCTCTCTCTCCCTAGCTGTCGTCTGGAAAAATCCACAGTATTTCATCATTCGTGCGGAAGAGAACGCGGGAAAACATACAGAAGTTTATACTTTCTTTCTTTTTTTTTCTTGTTGACAATTTTTATATTTTTTTGCTAGTTTCATGTTTCATTCGTCGATCATCATTGATCTCTATATAACAGCGTGGGACATTGGACACAAATGTTCATTAGACACTTCGTGATCGAGTTTCCTTTTTGTTGGTTGTTTGATCATGATGTGTTGGAATCCGACGAGGGAAGGAATAGGTGAAAGATGTTCACACGAAATTGCTTTCTTGGGACCAAAAAAGGAAAGAGCTTTTGGGTCCTTTCCTTCATCGCCAATTATTTGGAGAAGTGATCCTTTTCAGAGGTGTCCAACTAGAAGAAAAGTTTCTTGGGACAGTTTCATAGATTATTGGTCAGTGAAAGGAAAATTGCTGTTGAACTGGGAGATCCTAAATTGAATGAAGACACTGAAGAATGCCGCCATGAGCAGCATTCAGAAGCTCTTGGAAAATAGGATTTGATTTTTTTTTTACTCAGCAGAAGCTGAATTATTACAAATGGAATTTTCAAGGCATAATACTGAAGAGTATTCACTCTGTTCCAGGTTCAATTTGTTCTCAAAATCAATAGGATGCTGGGTACCCCACACAAATATCATTTTTATGATGCATTAAATTGCGAAACACACTTGGTTCTAATAAGGGGAAATTTTTGACCTACTGGTGAACCTTGATAAGTCAAACCTCCCTAAGTCAATTTCCTCCCTAAGTTGAATTTTTCAAAGTCCTTGTCCAAATTCCCTTAAAATCAATGCATTAAAAGCCTCCCTAACTTGAAGTATTTTTTTCTAAAAGCTCTGTAATTCAAATTTTCTGAGACCTTCTGGTTTTCATTTCCTTGAAATATGAAAGAGAAATTCATTAAAACAAAGGATTTAAAGCATCTTGAAATGAAGTGAAAGACTATAATAGCAAATGAACCCCTGCCTCAAAGTTCAGCATGGTGTAAACTAATTAAAGAGAAAGTTTAGGCCCAAAATATCCTCATTTACAATTTCCCACACTTTTTCACTTTTCCTCACAAGTTTTTGTTTTCTCATCAACAGGAATCGAATTGGACAAATCACTTTTCAGAAGCTATATACTGACTTGATAAACAATATATGGCATCTGGTTTTCAAAATTCAGGATGATTTCATTAATGAACAAAGATTGGATGCTATCTGAGCGGCTTTTGATTATTCGTGGTGTGTGACAGAATAATTTGATACCTTAATGTACTGCTGTACCTGCACAGTGGCTGCTGTCAGATGGCAGCCATATTAATTGAATACTAGAGATTTTAATCTGTACCCTTCAAGGGTTTCAACAAATCAGGTGTGCAGAAGAGCAGACTAAAAAAATATTTGTGTTGCAATGCCAGTGTGTGATTGTGAAGGTTATCTTTTTATCCATTGTGATTTGTGTGTTCTTGCGTGAATCAAATCCTGGGGTTAAACAAACTCAAAATACAATTATATCTTTTTCTTTTGGGATTTCATAAAAGAAATTCCCAGCTGAACCCCACAGCTGATTTTGTGTTTTATTTTTGAATTTCTGCCTCTTTTTGTGTGAATTTAACCCATACATGGTTACCTGGGTGTAAATAGCTACAATACTATACTGCAGTTCAAATTGAGCTTTATGCCTCAGGATTATTCATAGTCTCAAGCTACAACTTTTATGAATGTTTTGACGTCAGTAGGGTGTGCCCATGTTATTTTTAAACAATCCGCAGTTCATTCGATTCCAGATCACGTTTCTCCAAAAATTCAAGTTGTGGAGGGGCGGGGTTGTCTTTTGAATAGCTATATTATCTTTTCTTTGAACGAGAATAAAATAAATAACAAGCCTGGGGGCAATTACTATACTTACTTGTCTTCCCTTTCGTTCTGATGATGAGAGTAAAAACAAAAGAAAGTCTCCCCACACCATTTTCGACGACTGCAATTTTGAACTTATTTTCCTGGGACATAACCATATAAGGATGAATCAATTATTCTCATTGCTTATTCCGAGCAGAAGCGTGTTCAGACATTTACTGATATGGGAGAGGGATTTGATTCACTTTCAGAGTAATGATTTCGAAAAGCGACAGCCCATTTTTATTCGATCATTCAAAATAAATAGGAAAATAATGGAATGGTAATCTGTCACGCCATCTAATAAAATACCTGCTTTTATTTTCACTCCATAAAGTAGGCCAGAAAAAATATACTGACCTTTGAATAATATACAGTGATATCTCTGGAAAGTTTGTGACCATTACTTAGAAAAAGGTCAAAATCCACCATCACTCAAATTTCTTATGGTGCATCTTTATATACCTTATTTAACCCTTGGGTGGCAAAGTCAGACTTTTTTCCACAAAACTTTGTGTCAGTATATGGACAGCTTTTTTTTTTTAAGCATAACAGTTCACCCTGGGCATAGTCTGGAAAAATCCTGGCATATTTTTCCAAAACCACAGAAAAGGTTCACCCAAAAAATAAATCACTAAGGCTAAGCTATTTTTAGCTTCTCCCTGGATTAGTTTCATTATTTTCAGGTCCTCAACCCTTTTTTTGGCACCAAAGGATGGCTTCCCATTTACAGGCCATAAAAGATTAGCAGAAAAATTCAAACTTTGGGAAATATTAGTAACATGTTTTTGCAGGACAAAGTCTAACTTCACCCTAGGCCACCTGGCTAGGCTTTCATGACCTTTGGAAAAAATAAAACGTGAGGCCACCCCATTGAATTGAACAGCAAGCTTTATTTTCCCCTTTTCAGTGTTCACAAGTTTCAAGCATTGTTCCTGCATCTAAACCCCTGTCCCCTCCCCAGTCCCCACCCACATTCATCCAAACTCATTCCATCATATCAGAATGGAAAATGGAGAAATAAGCATCCCAAAGTGTTCAATTGCACAACTGATGTAAATACATACACTTCCTTTCCTTGATAAGAAAAACAAAATGTCATTAATAGGAATTGCAGCATCAGGCAATTACTGATCCCAATTTAAAGCACAAGTTGTTTGGCGTGCTCCCAGCAGATAAGGTTTAGTTGATTGGACAATTTGAAGAGAATACTTGGCCACTCAAGCAAATCCCAACTTTACCCCACAATTAATGGGGAAGAACCCTTTGACATATGTGTTGGGGAAACGCGCACGCCAAACAACGCAAAAAACCAGTTATTATATAAAAAACCGCGCCGCACGCCGACCAACACAAAATGCAATTCTTACATAAAAACCCGCGCAAAAATCTTGATAAGAGTTCCAACCCTCAAAGGGAAGGAACTCACCTAGAACAACCAGCACCAAAAAACCAGAAACCGATTTCCGTTTTCCAATTTCATGGAGAACTTCGAACCCCACTTGCAATTGAACCTTTGAACAGTGAAGAGTGCTTCAAAACCGCGATATTTACGAATATTGTCTGAGTTCTGTTGAGTGTTGTAATTTCCAAAGTTATTTTTGTGTGTTGTTCTTGTGGGACAAATTTCCTGAAATAAATCTCAAATTTAAATTAGGGAAACCGAAAGGTTCCCCAGCCTAGTCCCAGGCTGATTCTGTCTTTTATTTTTACAAATTAGAACTTCATTTTATCATTCTGATCCACCTACAAAATTACAACAAATTTATGTTGAGGTAAGTTTCTCCCCAACAATATGGAAGGGTTAATTGATGAACAGTGTATCACACACCCTCAAGTAAAACTAAGATCTTGATTTTTTGGCTTACTTAAAAATTTGAAATACAGTAAAATTGTGCTATACAACAAAGACAAACTGAGGCGATATTGAATGCATTTCATTTTAAAGAAAAATTCATTGAAAAACAACTCTTATAACATTAGGGCTACTGGGCAGGGACCTAAAAAGGGCTTTGTTGTAATTCATTATTTGTTATAACAAGATTTGTAACAAGATTCTGTTTGTGTAATTTTTTGTAAAAATTATGGCTCAAATAAAGTTTAACTCCTTCATAGCTATATTCATGTTGTTTCCTGTATTTTTGAGCTATAATCAAGAAAACCCCATATTTAAAATCAGAAAGAATAAGAAAATATCACAAAATAGTATCATGGGTGTGAGTAGAAGCAAACATAAACAACAAAAAGAAAAAATTCAATTATAAAAATTGCAGCATCAGATAATTGAAACATAATCTCATCTCTTTTATTGCCTTCTTGGAATGTTGGGTGTTGTGTCGGGAATATGTTCACGTCAAAAAGTGCAGTCAATGATTTGATTTCCAATGAAAAATCGTTTATGTTTTTTAATGATCAAAGTGTAACGAGCCGATTGAATTACTTGAGAACCTGATGAATTCTTTGTTTATTTCGCTTTCCATTGGTACATTACCTATACAGTAGTTAAAATGTTGGCTATATCAGGGCATTTCGTCTCAAGTACTACATACAGTGCCACCCAGATCGGGCAATTATCGTAACCAGCCCCTCAGGGTGAGGTTATTTCCAGCAAAGGGAAACTGAATTTTGAAGAGGAAAAAAAGAAGACATAACTCAATTGAGGGGAAAATTGTTGCTTACAATAAGAAGAGTCGAAACTGCGTGACTCGGTGCATCGCTGTTAGCGATGATGGGAAGGAAAGTGTAAGTGGCCGGATGTTTGGCAATCATTACCCGGAGTGTGCTATTTGCTTTTTGTCTCTTTTCTTCTTCTTTTTTTAAGGATAGTTTCATGTTTGCTCTTCTTTGTGATTCAGTTTCTTTTGTTTTCCGCGTCTTTATGTGAGTGTGTGTGTGGACCGGATGGTGAAGTGCTGGTCGATTATTGCAAACAGCCGCGTTTTAAATCTACTCGCGTGTTCGATTCGCGGGGAGAAAGTCGGGCGGGCAAATTGGACGGCTCCTCTGAGATCGTAAAAGTTCAACAATTTCTTGACATTTACTATATAAGTGAGCCTTTCAATTAGTTTTTTTTCTTCTTCTTCCTGTGGGGTCTGATGGGAAGTATACTGACTATAATTCCATCAACAAATAATAATGTACAGCAGGTGGTACCTTGCAATTTTTGACCTCCTGCAATTCAACCATCCCACAATTCAACAGTCAAATTTGCAGGGAGGTTGACTTACAATTTGACTCTTGCGCTGCAATTGAACCCACGCTTTGAGAATTTTTTTTTTCAAACATTAAAAAAAAATTTTCCATTTCATGGAGCGTCTTGCAATTTGACCAATTTGCAATTTGACCATAGTTTGGCAATAGATTAGGGTCAAATTTTCAAGGTACCACCTGTATATAGACAGACACTGACAATTGAAAAATTCAATTTTTGCGCCAAGGCCTATGTTGGGAAAAATTCCAATTTTTTCTTATAATCCTAAAGAAAAATGTGTCTCAAAATTTTCCAAAAATCCTGATTGGGTGGCTTTTTTCAGGAATTCCTTTTATATAGGATTAACATTAGAGATTTTGGAATACAAAAGAATTCACGCTTTTCAGATTTTTCTCAACTTGGGTGCATTTCAGTGACCTTTGGTCAAACTAAAATGTGCTGTCCCCCCAAAAAGTCCCAACTTAGCCACAGGATGGCCAGGAACCCTCTGATGTTGTCCAAGGGTTAAAATAAGCACCAGGTATTAAGTCTGTTCCCAGATAATTAGGAATTGATTGAACAATTTAGAAGGAATATTTTTTGAGGAGAAATTGTATATAGCGCTTACACTGACTTCTGATTTAAAATTGTATTTGTTGAACAAGTCATTCATCTTGATGCAGTTGTTTTTTTTTAATATGCACAAAGATATATAATTGAAAATGTATATCTTTCAATCAAATCCGTTATTATTCGCACAAACCTTCAAGTCCATGACCGCATTATACTGTACTATACACAAATGAGGCCTGACTTTTGCATGTTAAACTTTGAAAAAAAAGTGCAGAATGCTTTTCTCTCGGATATATGACCTCGAGGGGGGGGGGCTTATCTCTTAGCGTTAATTCACGTACCACGAAGTTTTAATTAAGTCATAAAGAAGGATACAATGACTTGCTGGGATTCCCTTTCACCCCGATCCACATTTCCGCGTTTGTTCAAACGACTATTCGCTGAAGGTATGCGAAACACAATTGCTGTGTCCTCTGGGTCAAGTCGTCAGTCAGTCAGTGATTCCAACTTTCTCAGTCCTTTCTTCGCCTTGATTTTTATTTTTTTGCTACAAGATAATTCCTACAGATTGAGAGATTTTTTTTATGACGAGAGAATTTTTTTCATCATAATGTCATTACATTTGACGCTTTCGTTTTCTTTCCTAAAAATCTTTGTTTTTCAGGGGGAAAAAAAGATGACATCTGGAGCGCGGTGTGTTTTCTTTTTCTCTGTTGTGTTTTGACCTGTTTTGTTTCTGTTAATTCGGTTAATTAACGCTGTGTTGGACGTTAATTGTTCTCATTCACAGCCTTCAGCAGTGGCAGATTATTCTGGTGGGGAATTAGGACTGCCATGTTTAATAAAAGAGTCAAATTTAACTTTAAAAAATTAAACGGAAAAATCCTTCGATTTTTCTGGTCAAATATATGAACAAATAAGAAAAATTTAGTTTCTTCTGAAACCAAGCATACAAAAATGACGTCACTGAATATTTTTAAGTTTCCATTTTTTAAAATCTGAATATTGCCAGGTTTTCATATACTGTAAAACGGCCAATTTGAAAAATGAATTTACATCAGATTTTCGACAGGCTTGTCAAATTTTTGCCAAGTTATAATGGAAAAATTCAAGAAGGATTTTTCTTAGCATGAATATTATAAAGGTTTATTAATTGCCACTGCATATCAGCAGTTGATTGTAACACAGAGGATAGATATTATAAAACCCAAAAGAGAAACATGCATTTTCTCCTTTTAATTCTTTTCATGAGAAAATAAGCAACAACTTCCTGCAAGTAGGAGGTTGAAGGATAAACTTGTTTGATTTTTATAACAGAAAACAATTTTCAATTGACTAAACCTGCTGCGCAAATCATTACAAAATTCTAAAAAAAAATCCCCAAGTTTTTTCTTAAGCCCCTTCAAATTTGACTTACAATAGAGAAGTTTCCTTCTATATGTATACAGTAGTTTTAAAATTTCCAAAACCCTCTAAACCCCTTTTCCCGAAAAAAAAACAAATTAGCACACATGATGAAACAGAATTCTGATCTTTTAAACTTCTCCTATTTGTGCCACAAGCTGAGGAATTTTGGCGAAATGAAATTCCAGCAGCGGCCTTTCAATTCATGCAATGTTTCATGAATTCATTTTGTCTGATAATCTCTTTCCCCTCTTTTTGAAAATTGTGGCAGTATGCACCTCAATTTGAGTTGGTGCCACAACAAGGGGATCCTTCCTTCTACGCAAACGTGCTGTTCGACGGGAATAACGATCATCATCATATCTTCGGGCCGAATGATTTCATCGACGACTCCCCGGAAGAAGCGACACCTTCATTTACTGCTGAAGAAACGACGACGACGATGATGATGATGTCGACACCTGCTGCTGAAGAGCAGTCGACAGTGTCGACACTCATGGCGGAGAATTTCATGAGAACAACGGAGCGAGTCGCCAGCAGCAGCAGCAGCACTGAGACGGATAACTCTGGAGAAGATTCACCCCAGATGACGACGACGACGACGAAGAAGTCGACGTTACCGTCAGTGTCGATTGAAGCGGGGTCACTTACTTCGGCGGAGATTACGTCGTTGGAGCAATTGGCACAACTCTTTGGCATCCCGCTGTTGACACAACTTGGTCAGTTTACTATGATAGAGAGAGAGGGATTTGAGGAAAAAATTGCCCTCTTTCTATGATTTTTTTTTGAAGGCCGGATATTAAAATTTCTTTTGATTTTTGTTTTCTTCAGAAATTCATTGATCGTCAGTTTATCGTGACGATTTTTTTGAGTTTATATTCATGAAGAAAATTGCGCTGGTTTAGTAATTTGACACCGCACCGATTTTCAGACAAAATTGGCACTTTTTCGTATAAATAACTTACTCGTATTTCGCAGAGCTTCGAATTTTTTCAAATTTTTTTTTACGAAAGATAACATAATCAAACACATGCGAACATAATCAAATATGTTGAAAAGTTCTTCTCAGCAATCTAACAAACCAAAATGTTCCTGTCTCCAGTTTTTTGAAAGACAGGATCCAATAAAAAGAATTGAAATCCTCCTCGAAATTCATTAAATTAGTCAGAGACCATTTTATTTTGGAAACATATTTTAAAATAATCAGCTCAAAAAGTCTGAAAATTCCTCCAGAAGTTCAACAAAAAATTTACAGTATTCTCAACTTTGAAACGCAGAAAATAACTTTTCAGAATAAAAAGCACACCATGTTTTTTCTACATGAAAAAGGAGCCCAAAACGCAATATTTATAAAGAGCTAAACAGTTTTCAGTGCAAAAAAAACCACAACAATAAGAGTAGGAATAAATTTTACACTTAAATTTTACACGTAATAGAATAACTTTATTCCCATATTTATTCTAACTTTAAATCCCTGGGTTGGCTCAAGTTTTTATATCTAAATATTTATGATGCATAACAATGTTGATGAATATTTTTTGGCTTCGTCCATTTCCTGAGATATTGTCCAGACGTTGGGCAGATATTTTTCGTTTGAAGTGTTCACAAATTAAATAAACCACATACTGTATAGGATTTCCAGCATGCGTTTGGTTTACCGTATTTATATATTTTCAATTTATTTAAAAAAATATATATATAAAAAACGTCCAGGTTGTGGGGGCGGAAACTGTCGTCCTCTTTGTGACCACAAGTTGTTCGACCGCCTAGAGTACAAGTGTCTCGACCTGTTATTCTAGTTTCGAGTTGTGTACCTAGGAGAAGAGCATGATTTTTCGTAGGTTCTTCTATTCTGATTTTGATCTCAGTCCTGAGATCTACTACTGAGTATAGTTACAGTTACTACAGTACTGTATATTAATTCGAGCAGGTTTTATATAGATCAGTCTTCAACTCTTCACGAAAATTTTCAAAAATCGGAAGTCCAAATTTCCCTGTTATATTCAATTCCCGTAAATAATGCGATATATCACCTTCTTTAAAAAAAAAAATCTAAAAAACAATTTCAAAAATAGCTTCACAACTTGGCGTTTTTTCACAAGTCGAAGATAAAAAAAGAAAAAAAGAATTTACCTGAATCAGGCCTTTTGCTGTATATAGATGTAAAAATGTATTTCTTCCTTTTAGATGGATTAATTCCCTGTTGGTCTAATTCTCGCTTGGAAGTTTCCGCTTTTCGTATTTACCATGATTTTAAATGATAAGAAATACACCCAATTTAAAGAGCTAGTATTGAATAAAAAATACAGACATGAGTGAATTTTATTTCAATACCCTACGACGAGAAGATTTCTGACTAAACATTTTCATCCAAGGGTTCCAGTGACCAAAGTCATGAATTCGTCGTTTCTCGGAGAACTCCTTCACGAGAAACTCAATTCAAATCTTCTGGATGATCTCGTATCGTACCTGCCGTTGCCCGAAGAAGCCCAATTCCCGTCCGAAGGGAACGACACCTCTGTTTCCTTTCGAAAGCATCGCGGAAACCGGAACGTGGATCCAACAAATGAAGAGGAAGTCGGAAACATGCTCGTGTCTATGGAAGCACGATCCGTTTCTAATGAAAAAGGCGACCCCTTGCCGAAGTCTCGGATGGGCAGAGGATTCTTTCGCAAAAAGCTGCAGGAAGGTGTCGCTAACGTCATCCAACGAGTGTCGGCTGTAGAAACCATGAGTAGTTCATCGAATCAGAATGCTTCGGAAACGTCTGCTGATCTAGATGAGGCTGTTGGAGAAGACGAAGACTTCAGAGCACCAACTATCTTACAATCGTAAGATTTTTTCAGCGTCTATAAATTTAAAGAACGTAATCTATTGATCTTAGAACAGTCGTATATGTGATCTACTGTAGTGTTCGCTGGAATAGTATTTTATTGTTTCAACTTGTTTTAGAACCTCTCGGAAGTTTTTTTTAATCAAGTTTCGAATGCATTTTTGAAGACAGGCGAAGCTGTAGAAACAATTTATCATAAAATACAGGAAGTAGGACAAAATAACTTGGAAACAAGGGATTCTTAACAAAAAGGAAGATGTCAAATGTTTTTTTTTTTCGTTTTAAAAATTATGACGGCTATGATTTTCACACTTTTCTATATTCATACCTTCCATTTTTGTTCAGGTGAAACAAATTTTTCATTTTGCGAAAACTTCATTAGAGTCCAATTAATAATATTGAATAACAATTTACTAAATAAGCCATACATATTTGTCGAATTAAATTGATATGGCAAATACTATTATTAGGGGTTTTTCGAAAATTTTTCAAGCTGTCAACCGAAACTCTATATAAAGACACAGATGAGCAAAAAAAAAAAAAAGACGGCGCTGTTATGAAAAAGTTCCAAATCGTTGAGTAGGTAATAACCAATCAGCTCTTCAATAATTTTTTTTTTTACTTTTACTTGTGCATCTCATCAGCAGCGAAATTAATTTTTCTGAAGATACTTTATTGTTACTGCATTCCTCTGATGCATGTGTTATTCTATAGGAATTTTTTTTCTCAATAACTTTTTGTGCAACGGTAGCAAAAAACCTCAGATTTGAAATGATTAACCTCATCTTATGTCAGAAAAAAATTCTTGATTTTAACGGAATCTCAATGCAATAAAAAAATTATGTAATAATGATTTTCGTGGTCCCGATTCCCGAAGAAATGACGAGATTTCGCCTATAGAAAAGTTTTTTTTTCTTATTCTTCCGTTTTTCAATGGAATTATGACGGTTACATAGGGATCAGATGAGGCATACCTTATATAGTTACGATGATGTTTAAATTATTGCCCCAGGAAAGCGAGTGTGAGGGTCACGCAAGACGGTGAATTCCGTGGATTGGCAACGCTGAAACGAGTGAGTGACGTTGAATTGGACGACGAGGTGGACGGGAAACGGCATTTCAAATGTTTCTTCGCCGCAACGAACGTGACATTCTACGCGAGACTCCATGTTCATGAAAGAGTGGACCTTGTGACCAGTGCTGACACCTTCCGACATTCGTCGACAACGTCAAATGCTACAGTCAAAATATCTCGCCTTCCCGTGTTGTCAGGGTCCATCAAGTTTTCCTATGGGGTAAGAGTTAATTTATCTAAGGGCTGACCCTGTTTATGAACAAGCAACGACATCTATCCTTTTGCTTTTCTATTTGAATTGAGTGACATATAGATGTCACTCAATGACTGGAATCATTCTGAGCATCCAAACAACACCACATTGTATGCAGTCAAACCTCTCTCAGTCAAATTTCTGGGAACCAGGGAAAAATTTGACTTGGGGAGGTTTTGATTTCTGGAGGTTTCAAGTTGAGGAAACAAGCATTTTTGTTGCAAGGAAAAGAAAAATCCTTAATTTTTGTGGTCCCCAGCACTACCCACATGCATGTGTACACCCCAAATGAGAAGTTGAGAACTCCATTGACTCAGAAAATTCAAGTTGAGGAAATTTGGTGAAAATCTTTGAGTATTGGGGAAATCTAGATCAGTTTTCTCCAATCCATGATGGTCTGCAGACTCCACGGTCAGACGCCTTCACGTTATAAAACGGCTAGACGTCGTCCTTGAAAAGAACTCGTATTATTTAAATTTTTTGTATCGTTACTCCAGACCATAGAAGTAGACTTAAAAACCTTTCTGTTAACGAGCTGAAATTATCTTATAGAAAATAAAAGTTTGCATTCTCCTGATAACCCTTCATGCAGACAAATTTTCACATGCTGAAACATTTTTTTCAATTTGGATTATGAGAAACCTTTCTTCAAGCAAACCTTTCTAATTATCTGAAGAAATTCCTCTGTATCTGCTTCATAGGTTTTTAACTTAATTTTTTTCAGAAAAGGAGAAATGTTTCAAACGCCTGCCATAAAATCTTTCAAGCAAAAATTTATTGAGTTGGCAAACATTTTATGAAAATTTACTGGTCCACAGAATTTTTTTTCATTTGCCATCAGTCAGTGACAAACTTGATGGAAATTTGCAGCTGGTCTGTGGGCCCAAAAAGGTTGAGGTACACTGCTCTAGATTATACACATTCTTCAAGAAATGTTTGCAAGCATCTAACCATAGATGTTTGAAATAAAGAGGTTTCCACCTCGTATACAGAATTCTTCAAGCTTGTAATGTCCATCTGCAATGTATTTTTTTATTGTTCTGTTCATTCTGAATGGGAGATATGCATGCACTAAATATTGCAATCAAAATGGTGCTGTTGCTTCCTTCACAATTGAATTCACTCATTATTCCAGAGACCAGATGGAAACCTGAAACTGGAAGGGATCAAAGTCTACCCCCCAGACTCAGCCATTTTCCTTCACCAAAAGATGCTGGACGAGTTCACAGAGGCCTACGCAGTGGACATGCTGGCCTTCCTGGGCCAGACACTCAAGTCCGACGTGAAAAAATCCCTCGAAGACATTCTAGCCACCAGCACGTCAGTTTTATTTGGGAAAAATGCCCCGTCTTTAGTGCCAAATTCTGCCAATGATGAGAAACCCTCGTCGGCCATGTTCGCCCCTTTGACCTCGGCAGAAGACGATGATGATCGACAAGAAGAAGAAGAACGTGACAGAAGCAGCCAAAGACGAGGTCATGGAGACCATTCGCATAATAACCAGGATTGTCCCTGTAACAAAATCAAGGGACAACAGGTTGGAATAGTGCACAGCAGAAGAAAGTTTGCAGGGAAAGCCATGGGATTTTTCCCTGACCATGGAAAAATGTGATCTCTTTGTTGAGAATACGTACGTTGTTGATTTTTTGTTTGTCTGGTTTCCAGTGATAATTTATTTGCCCTTTATTTATTCACCCTCTTTTATTGGGAGTCTTTCTGAGTCCACGGCGGTGAAGTATCATTGGTGGGGCTCATCAAAAGTTCAGCAGATTAACAAAAGAATTTTCGGTGTAGTCAGATGAAACGTGGTGGAAATATTCATTAACCTTTTTTTTTAAATAAAAATGGACTCTTAATGTAAGAAGGAACCTAGTTTAAATACTGCACAAGTGTACATCATCCAATTTCAATTCAACCCACTGAAGTATGATCTTGCTACAATAAGGAATTGGTTACAAGAAATTATTTTTCCCTTGCCCTAAGTTAAAAGCTCATGTCAGAAAGATATTTTAGACTTTCAGACAAGGAAAGAAAACCCTTATCCTTCCAATTGAAAAGGAGAAAAATTGTTCAAACCAAGATCAATTAGAGATAGATGATGAAAGTATGATAAATAAAATGAGATAATCAGCCAGGCTGCGGCTGGGACCAAAGTCCTAGTATGAAATGGTATATTTTTCGAATTGACACAAAAAAGGAATTGAGCTCAACAGATGTGAAGATTATCAAACCAATTGAGAAGTTTCCATACAACAACGCAAAGATTTGTTGGACTGTCGCAAGGTCTGAACTGGACTGTGTCTTGGATATAAATTGTCATTGCTTTTATACTGTTTTTCCAACAAACAAACTATCCATTTTCAATAAAGGATATCCTTGGATCACAAGGCCTTTCAGCGTAATGAATTTAGAGGACATCTCTAGGCTTAGGGAGGAAGATTGTGGGAACTCAAGGTCATCTCAAGTCCCACAAGATTCCTTCTGGATTATTGGCCTTCTGATGATTCCAGTAAATCTCGTATTTCTAAACACCCCTCAATTATATTTTTGACAGCTCATTTGAATTTTCATAATGAATTCTTTGTTGCTATGATGAAGCTCTTTTCCTTTATATGGTCTTAATGGCTTTCTTGCAACAAGGTCTTATTATATATAAGGGCCATCATTAAGAAATTTTCAGGATTGGCTAAAATATGCAGCAATCATTTTACTGTAAATATAATCCTATATAAATTGCCAAAACTAACATAAAATTTCTTCACAGCCACCACATCTTCAGAAATATAGTTTCTATTTGCATTCTTCTAAAGTAAAATTGCTGACATAATAATATCATTCCAAAAATCAGTGCAGTGAGAAAAAAATTTTTAATGGGGAGACATTTTTCTTAGTTGGGCAGGGTTCTGAAAATTACACAGAAAAATCTTAAATACGTTGATTAACCATAAACCTTATGATGATTGAAAAGGGATGTTTGAAAATTCATTCTCATTGTTTCTCGTTTTTAGTTTAGAAGAAGAGAGTTGTTTTTTTCTTCAAATGCTGAACTTTACTTCTTGAAATGATCACTAATATTTTGAATAATTACACCAATTGATTTTGGCGATTTTCAAGACTTTCAGAAATCCCTCATCAACATTTAAACTTTTTCATCCATTAAAACACGGTTGAAAGAACTAATCTGGTTCAGTTTCTATCTTCTTTCTGATCCGTTTCTGGCTAAAATTTATACTCAATTATGAGATGTGTCTATAAAAGATGCGTCTTGAATATTCCCTGGTAATTTAATTATTTGAATTATGTTGTAGGAGAAAATTCTCATTCTAATGAATACAGTATATATATTTCCCCAGCATTTGCAACAAGGATTTTTTCTGCTTCTCAGTGATTCTGTTTTCAAATTTTTTGGGAAATCATGCACCCTTTTCTGTTTGATAGTGATGCGTATGTGTGACATCCTTAGTTACCAGTGTTTGTCAAGTGGAAATTTGAAAGCTACCAGGTTGTCCTGAAATAAAGCATTTTGGACATCATTGAACTTGTGATTCAAATCAGAATATTTCTTTCATTCGTAAATTCTATTATAAATACCTGTACTGTACAGTTGAACCTCAATAACTCAAACCTCCCCAAGTCAAATTTGTTTCAAGTCCTCCTCTGAATCCCCTTAGAAAAAAAGGCATTAAAATCCTTTATGACTCAAAGGCATTTTCTTTAAAACCTCCATGACTGGAATATTTTTAGACATTTTGGCTACTATTTTCTTGACAACTATGGCAAAGTAAAAAGCAATAAAAAGTAATGATGTGTTTTTCAAAGAAGTGAAAGACTATAATTGGACAAATGAACCCCTGCTTCCAAGAGTTTCAGAATCTCATCAACTCATTCAAGGAACAATTCAAGGCCCACAATACCCCCATTTACAATATCCTGCAATTATACTGTGTTTTTTCTCACACAACAAAAAAATTATGCTTGCTTTCCTAACTCAAAACGTCCTCAAGTCAAAACCTTCCAAAGTGGTATTTGATTTTTTGGCTGGTCCCTTGATATTTGGCTTGGAGAGGCTTGACTGCTGTACAAGAAATATTTTTGTTACTTATGCCCATTTCCTCAAGTTCAAAACAGGTGGATTGATTTGGTGATGGTCGCCTATAACCTTTGCTTCAAATGCGAAGAAAGGTGTTATTTCCTATAAATACTTTGATCATGACTCCTTTTAGTGCCAAGAAAACATGCAACGAATCTCCTAGAAAATATGAGCCAGTCATATTTTTTGGGAGGATGGAATCTTCTAGCATCAAGATTTATCTAGATAATCAAGAATGATAATTCTGCTACGTTATTATTTAATGCGGCCTTATCTTGGGCAGGTTTTCTGGAAACAAGGGTGTGTCCTGGTCCAAAACCAGAGGAATGTCAATTGTCCTTTTAAGAAGTCAGTCCTTGTGCCAGAATAACAGGGTACTCAGTAATACCCTGGAAAAATTGTTTTGTACACACACTCAAAAACACTTCACATTTTGTAAGTACTGTATAATGGTTTGAAAAAAAATTTTAAGTGTAGCTATAGGAATTTGTTTGATTGAAATTCCCAAATTTCTTGGCCTAATTTAAAAGTTACTGTAATCATTGATCAGTGTAAGGCTCTTTGGAAGTTTGCAATCTCAAAATTCGATATTCAATGAATTTGGAGCATTGGGTAGGCTTTTAAAATGATTCCATAACTGCACACAGACAAAGATACTTAAATCCAAACTTTTGGCTAAAAAGTTGCATTAAAATGTAATTTGAACTCCGTTCTGCTTCCAAAAATTTTGGAATATGATAACATAAGGGTGTCGTTTTCATCTCTGAGTCTTTAAAATTATTGAATTTCAAGAAGTTAACAGCAAGAAGTGGTTAGGATTACTTCAATTTCATACTGGTCACTTTTATATTCACAATTCAATGCTGAAAAATACACAAATTTTATGGTTTTTCATGGTCTTTAGCCTAGGGTTTGGAGCAAATCAAATCATTAGCAATGTAGTCACATGGGTAATCCAGGAATGGATTAGTTTTGGTATGCAGCAGCCCACTTTAAAGTGAGGCCCTGAGATCCAGACATAATTAGTGCTTGGACTTTGTCCCTATCTTGGTGCATCCATATGTCTGATCATGTTTACCCATAAACCTTGATAATGGGAACATATTTCCCTGGTTCTTCCATTGATCAAAAATCTTGAATTAAGTCCCCAAGAAATAAAATGAAATTCTTTCCTCAATTCAAGATGCAGAAGATAACTGTACCAAAAAAAACCTTGCAGAATTTATCTGATCTTATGAGTGGCAAAGTTGGAATTTTTTCATAAGATTTAGTGCCTGCACAAATAGCTTTCAAAAAATGCAGGGCAGTGCATCCAGGGCAAAGTCAGGAAAATTTCTGATGATTCTTTTTTAAACACAGAAAATTTTCACTCAAAATTAGAAGAAAAAATTCCATCCCCAAGGCTGAACTTTTTTTTCCCTGGCTAAATTAGTTTTGTTATTGGGAGGCTCTCAATCCTTTCATTATTGGTGCATGAGGAAGGGTTAGTTTTTTTTTCAAGTCCAACTTCAGGAAATCTGAACACAACAGTTTTCCCAGACCAAGTCCAACTTTGCCTTAGCCCACCTTGCTGGACCTCCATGGCCTTCAACAAAAATGAAACACAGACCCACTCCAGAAAATCCCAACTCAGTCCTGTGATAGGAAAGAACCCTTTGCCTCAGAAGGGTTAATCGTCAGAAGGAGGTTAAGAAGCCAAGACCAATAAAAACAAATCAAGCTAATGCATAATGGAAAAAAGCTCTGAAAAAAGAAACATAATATTGGCCTGTTTTTATTATGACTTAGAATAATTTACTAGTAAATCCCTTCTTAATTTTTATGAATCAATAAATCTGAATTTGCTGTTCAAGAGGTATCAAAATTGTTTTTTTTTTATTAATTTTTCCATACAAATGCTGGAAAGTGTATGTATCTAAAGTCATTGTCCATCAGATGTAAAATATAGTGAGACGATTTTTAGTTTCAAGTGTGCTCAAGTCAAATCATCCATGTATATGTCTGGGTCAGGGTTCCACTGTATGTGTAACAGAACCTGATGGTGGCGGATCACACAGGTTCCTGCTACACCCGCGCAAAGAAGCCCGCCTCAGTGGCGTCGGATACCTTCATTTTTTCTTCGTTTTATTTTTATTTTATTAAAAATTAGGGTCCGGCTTCGGTGAAATCGGACTGATGTAAGAAAACTATCTTTTTATTCCACTACTATTGTCCTTGAGCGGGCTACTGGCGGACTTGAGATCCTGTTCACGGAGGACGTACCGCCGCCTCGGTCAACGTCTTCCTCCCAGTTACAATTAGTCCCTCCAATCTTCTCAGTTTCTTTTTTCTAATTAAAAAAAAACCATATATTTTTAGATATGTATACGCACAGCCCTGGCTGGTCTGGACAGGAAAATATATTGCGCAGACGAGATGATGAATAAATTCCTGGAGGGAGGATCAGATTGGAGCATATTTTAAATCGGTGCGGTTCTTCATCATCACACGCTTCACTGCCTTGGAAGTTTATGTCATATGCGAATAAAATTCGGGAGGGGGGCCAGGAGTTATTCAGTACTGGTCGTTCAGGGTACTGTGCTGTACTGGGGATTCTTGGCACCACTGCATTTGATGGGATTGACTTCTGTGAAGCAGAATATTTCTATTCCTTGAATTTGTTTCAAGGATTTTGCTAAATTGGGGATGAAATTTGAAGCATTGGAAATAATGCTCCATGCAGGTGGAATATTTGCTGATTTTAAAAAAAAATTGTGGATACAAATAAATATTTCTGAATGTTATTTTCATATTTCTGAGGAATTCTGCCAATCTTGGGCATAGAGATCTACTGTATTTACTTGACTACCACGTGCCCTTGAGTAAGGCGCGCATAGGGGTTTTTCAGTTGGAAATTTGGCTAAAATTGTATACCCGAGTAAGACATGCACCCCAATTTTTAGTGAATCTAAAACCACAAAATTTTGAAAATTGATTTTAGAAATTTGACTTTAGACATGAATTGAACAAAAATCAGATCAATTTTCAACTTTTTCAGTACAAGAAAGTTTTCTTGTTACATTTGTTCCAAATTTCTCCATTATAATTAATTATAATGCACACATAACTCCCTAAGACTTCTTGAAGAATTTGTACCTGCTTATGATGTGCACCCCCTTCTTTTCTTCTGAAATTTGAGAAAAAAGGTGCCCGTGGTACTTGAGTAAATACGGTAATCAATATACTGTATACAGTGCAGTAGAATTATTCTACAATAATGGAGCTTGTTATAATAAAATTTTTGGAAGTCCCTTAGAAACAATGCATTAAAAACACCCTTCATCACTCAAAGGCTTTTCCTCTGAAACCTCCATAATTCAAAACGTTAAGGCCTCTAGGCTATTATTTTATTGAAACGCAAAACAGCAATGAAAACAAAATGTGTTGTGCTTTGAAAGGATGTGACAGACTAAATTGGGCAAATGACCTGTCTCAGTGCCCTGTCAACTCAGTTTGGAAAAAAATGTAAGGCCCAGAATATCACCATGTAAAATTTAGTCCAATTCTTAAATATGTTCCAAAATAAAAATGCCTGATTCCACAAGTTAAACATCTAAAATTCTATATACAGTAACTCAAAACCTCCCTGAGTCAAATTTTTGAGCAGGTCCCTTGAAATTTGACTTGGAGAGGTTCAACTATTGTAACTGCAATCAAGGATCACAAAATAAAATGAATAAAAATGCCAGCAATCAGCATTTTGAAGGCCATGAACACATGTTCAAGAGGTTTCCTTGAATTTATGCTCCTAGTTTTTCAATCATTTACATTATGAGCATCAGCAGAGCTGAATACAAAGAATAATAAGCCCAAACAATGCACAAAACAGATTTGAATAACTCACAGGAGTAACACAGATTTGTGCGCACAAATCAAACGGAATAAAAAGAAAAGAGATTAATTGTTCAAGAGATTTCAAGACAGGCTGACTCTTAAATTTGAATAACAGTATTTTTAGCTTTGTTTGAGAAGGAAACCTTCATTGATTTCCTCTCTTATTTTCTCCTCAACAGTAACTGTAAAAAAGAAGTGCTCATAATAAAGCAAATAAAACATAGTCCTTGAACAAATCATGTTCAATCCCATGAGGTATTGTATTGATGCCAGTATCTGAACCATCCATGCAAAGTGAGTCCACCCATGGTTGTGGTGCTCATTGCTGCACATGCCAGCATGCTGCTGGGTGCTGCTGCTGCATGAAGCTCACCCACCTGCGCGTTGAGAATAATACGCACGTCAGTACTGTGATGAAGAGTACTGCGGTGGAATGCGCATTCCCGTTAAACGGCGGGTTCAAGACAATCAGGGCAGGGATAAGGGCGATCAGAACCCTGAGAGGCCTGCCTTTGTGCTGCCCCGCATCAGAACCTGCTTATACCCCGGGGTTGTCCATTCAGGAATTCCGGCTCGCCGAAATGAGAAGAGGTTCAAGGCTTCCTCGTCTATTTTTTATTTACATGTTTTTTTTTTTTACCCTAGCTGCATGGTCTGGACAGGAAAATTGGCTTCCCCCCCTCTTTCGGAAAATTGCCCGGTTTTTCTAGTACCCAGATTGATGGATCCATTCGGCATTCCGAGATTAATTTTCCTCCAGGGAAGATTTTTCTCTCGCTCAGAAAATGCTTCTGATTCTCTTTCCGTCGAGATTTCTCTTCTTTTTTTAGTATAGAGAATTGAGAGATTTGAATTAAAGTATTTTAGTTTCCGAACAGATTCTCTAACGTATTTTTTTGTGACTAGATTTGTAATGCAATATATGCGTGACTTTTTTTTCAGGGTTGCAACAGAATGTTCAAAATACTGTACCTCTATCTGATATCTGAGAAAATTGTCAAATGTTTGAAGATACAGGGGGGAATCTCTCTACTCTATGATCTTGTCTACAACGATTTTCTCTGTATAACGAATTTATTTTTAGTCCCATACTGTATAGGGTTATTCTCTCCCCGTGTTCCAAGGTTCTCTACAACAAAATTCTCTAAAAAACACATTTTTCCGGTCCTCTGAATTGTGTCATCAAGAGAGAGTTTAAACTTTCATGTCATAGATAATGTAGTTGAATTTCCGAAAAATATGGCTATCATGGAAATAAAAGTACTATATCCAAAAATCTCTTGAAGTCGAACTTCAAGGGACCGGGAAACAAATTGAGTTATAAGAAGGTTTACTTCTAGTGAGACAAGCTTTTTTGTTTTGGGGAAAACAGGAAAATGTACAGGAAATTTTAAATTGATTTAATAAATGTATTCTTCGACTGTATGCTCGTGGACTTCGTTACTCGAATTTTCGGATAAACTCAATTGTCTCCGTAAAAAAAAAAACAGACGAACGAGTTTTCCTTTCAGAAGTACAAAACCTAATTTCCTAATACATGAAGTAATAATTACATTTGCGACAAAACAGGAATCAGGAGCAGTCCCAACTGTGGCCAATATTAATGAGTAATATCCAAATAACGAAAGACGTGCGCGAAATAAAATTTATATTTCACTTCGGCATGTTTCCGAAAATTGAGGGAAGTCAGAAACGATGGTTATAGCTTTTTTTATATCTTATTCTTGCATTTAGAATCTAGAGAAATTCAGAGAGTTAAGATCAAGAGTTTTCAACATACTGTAAGACATACCCATTTCATATTAATAGATATTAAATTTAACACTTTTTTCGGAAAAAAATACAAACATTTCATCAGTCGAGATATGCGTCTATAATTGGCTGGGCTACAACATCATGAACATTATTCTGAACATCATGAAAGAAAATTTTTCGCAAATAAATTCCGGTCAACATTATTTTTTTAAACTTTCAGAAAACATCACACAGTAGATTTCACAGCTTTTAACGCATTTCTTCGAGATTTAACTTTTTTTTATTATTGTTTCAAGTCCATCAACTTATTCTGCATCAAAGATTCCTATCGGATATAAACTGATGGAGCATTACGACGCAATGCATTTGTGTCCGGGGAAAAATCGTTGCTGACGCAGTCTTTCCTGCTGGATTTTCTGATCAGGAAATGAGGAAAGAACCTATTCATAAAAAAAAAAAAAAAAAAAACAGACGAACGAGTTTTCCTTTCAGAAGTACAAAACCTAATTTCCTACTTCATGAAATAATAATTTCATTTGCAACAAAGCAGAAATCAGGAGCAGTCCCAACAGTGGCCAATATTAATGAGTAATATCCAAATAACGAAAGACGTGCGCGAAATAAAATTTATATTTCACTTCGGCATGTTTCCGAAATATGAGGGAAATCAAAAACGATGGTTATAGCTTTTTTTAAATCTTATTCCTGCATTTAGAATCTAGAGAAATTCAGAGAGTTAAGATCAAGAGTTTTCAACATACTGTAAGATATACCCATTTAATATTAATAGATATTAAATTTAACACTTTTTGCGGAAAAAATACAAACATTTCATTAGTCGAGATATGCGTCTATAATTGGCTGGGCTAAAATTATTCTGAACATCATATGAAAGAAAATTTTTCGCAAATAAATTCCGGTCAACATTATTTTTTCAACTTACAGAAAACATCACACAGTAGACTCCACAGCTTTTAACGTATTTCTTCGAGATGTAACTTTTTTTTATTATTGTTTCAAGTCCTTCAACTTATTCTGCACCGACGATTCCTATCGGATATAAACTGATGGAGCATTACGACGCAATGCATTTGTGTCCGGGGAAAAATCGTTGCTGACGCAGTCTTTCCTGCTGGATTTTCTGATCAGGAAATGAGGAAAGAACCTATTCATGCTGGAAAAGAGCTTCTTTTGGAAAAAATACGAGGGAAAGGAAAGAAAAAGAAACCCCATTCTCATGCTGAGAAGAGAAACGAGAGAAGAAAAAAAGAGGAAACAGCATGAAGTTGACGCCCGGGTGCAAGCGTGGAAACGGAAACGAGATTTACGACCTCTTCCTGGGAAAATCCGGATTCCCGTCTGTTCAGGGAGCCATGAGTGAGGTCAAAAAATGAGCTTATTTTGTCACACCTCAGACAGCATGGAAATTATTATACAGGTGAGCTCTCTCTCTCTCTCTCTCTCTCTCTCCAACAATATTCAAGGGGCCAGAAAAATATTCATTGTAGTGAGGCTTTTGTTGTAGAGTCTCCCTGTAACATGGGGAGAGTATCCTATAATGGGACACAAAAACAAATTTTTTTTATGCAGAGAAAATTCTTGTTGACATGATTGTTCTTGAGAGAGTCCACCTGTACCTGTTTGCTTTCCTTCTTTTCAACTGGTAGACTCATCACAGAAAAACATGCAAAACAGTTACAGAAAAAAACCTGTAAAATGCCCACAAATGAAATGCTTCTGAATTCAGAAGTGCAAGGATCTTTATAGATTATCAATTGCATGATAATTCATTCTTTTGAAAATTTGGTATCTTTGGAGCAGGATTCAATGACTCATGTATAAATGTATAATACAGCTAGAATCTCATTGCAGCAGATTTTGCTGTAACAAGTCAGCATTAATAACAGAACATTTGGTTTTTCAAGTTGGTGGAAGCTCTCTACAAAAAACTGAAGGGACCAGAAAAAATTGTTTTGGAGAAAATTTTGTTTCAGAGAACCCCCATAACATGGGGAGAGTACCAATGGGGCCACAATAAATTTCTTTTACAACTGAGAATATTGTTGTAGACAAGATTTTTTTAGAGTCCACCTGCATTTTTCATAATAAGGCTTTGCCTGGTCCCAATTACTTTGTTCTATCACTATTTCACAATATGCTTATGAACTTGACCAGAAAAATATGCCACATTGCAAGCAATACAAAAAAAGGATTGTTAAAAAAGTCTTACTGTTAGTACATTGACTCAACATAAAGTCCCAAGGAAATTATCCATGGAAGAGCTGATGAAATTATTGTAGGAATAAATTCAGAAGCCGTTCCATAATACATGTGACATATGTGATATATGACTAGAGATTTGAAAATTGAATTGTGTATGTAGGAAGAAAATATGAATTTTGTGTAAAAACAGATGCATAAAAATGGCTTGCATTTTTATGTTCCTTTTGGAACTCAAGCTGAATGGGCAATACTTCTTTTCCAAAATTTTGACATATTCAAGAATGGCTTTGAACAAGGAATGTTAAAATTTCTAAAAGCCTAAACAGATGAGTGCATTGCAGAGTCAAAGTCAGAAAGTCTCAAGATGATTTCTGTCAGTCTAGACGAAAAAATTTGGCATAAATCAAAGAAAAATTATCCAGAAATATTTTTTTTTTTAATTTATCCCTTTGAATTGACACTTGGATTCAACTCTCTGCTATAGTTGCATTCAAAAATTATTTTGATTCCTTCAGCTCAGCTATGGTTTTGGTGATCTTTGATCAAGCTAAAATGCTCTGGAAAACCAAAATAAGTCTGATTTTGCCCATACCTTTGGGGGATTCCTTGTCTTTTTTTTAGGACTGAAGTTACTCAAGAGTCAGGCCCAAATGCATATCTGTGATGCATGAGGGAACCAGGATGAATGAAGGTTCGCTGATGCCACTGGAGACCCAGGAATTTTGCACCAATATTCACAAGCCCTGGGGTCTTCTTCCTCCCGAAATGTTCTTCGATTTTTGCTGCTCCATGAATCTGTCTGGAGCAGAGGGCAAAGAGAAAAATGTAGCTGGAAACTGTTCCATGATCCGGAAGAAATCCAAGCCTTTCTTTTTGAGAGGGGTCCTATGTTGCAGTAGGGTATGCATTGCATACTGTGCAGAAGAGCAGATAAGCAGCAAAGGGAAGTTGGCACATACACATTGTTTCTGCTTTTTTCTCAAGTGTCCACATTTCAGAAAATATTGCTGTATTTCTGACAAACCTTGTCAAGTCAAACTTATACAGAGGGACTCCCAGGGGGTACCTTGCAATTTGAAACATCTGATCTGTTGCTGGACTAAGGTCAAATTGCAGAGCAATTAAATTGCAAGAGAACATCAAATGTCATGTTTTCTATGTGGCATTTGACATTTCATGTCTCTTCAAGGGTCAAATTGCATGGTATTGGGCATGCACGCCAAAGTACAATAAAATACTTGTTTCCTAGAATTAAAAGAGATGTTCCCCCCTCCTCAAAATTGCAGTGCCAGGCACATCCTGGCACTGCAGCATCTTTGACAAGAACTTCTTCTGCTCTGATTGGAAAGTAAAACCTGTTGAAGGTTAAATATTATGGATAGTATATAAGCTCCACCCTTCATATATTCTCATTAGATCAGTTCAGTTCATCTGAGTCATTCCAAGTTATCCACATTTATTCCTGCAAGCCCAAGCTCATTGAGTTGTTATTCGTTATTCTTGTGTGAAATACACCTTATCCATTAAACTAGGAATTCCAAAGCAGAATCCTGGTCCTTTTCTGGACTGACTAACTTGTTTTATTGTTCAACTATCAAATACTTGACACTAACTTATATTGAAGACATTTGTCCTCAATATAAATTGGTAGCAGAGCATTTGCAAAACAGTTCACGGTAACTTGTCCCTCTTCAAACCTGTCTTCAATACATGGCAGAGGTTGAATTGAGAGTCAATCTCCCCAGAAAGTTGACCATCAAATTGTTGGAGGTCAAATTGCAAGGTACAACTGTTAGAAATAAATATGCAATGAGAGTTTGGGAGTTAATTTTATTTTGGAAATGCTTCAATTACATATACTATATTTTATCTTCCCTGGGACCCCAGAAAAATTGTCCTAAGTCCTCAAGGAATTTGATAGAAACATTCTTTGAGTTATAGGGAAAACTATGTTACATTGTTTTTTAAGGGACTTCAGAGAAGAACTTTAAAAAATGTTCATGTGTAAAGGTTTATGATTCAGAAAATTTTGTTATAGAGAGGTCCAATTGTATAAACAGTTGAGAATTTAATTTTGAGGTCTAACCGGTGTAAGCTAGGCAAGACTGATGAAATTATATTTCACCCAATTCATATTCATTATGAGTGCAGTACTGTGAATATTGAGAAACATCTTTCAAAAATGCACTGAATCAGGGAGACATATATTCAAAATTTACATGAGCATGTTTCAAGCTGAAAAATGGGTTGCGCCTGCGGAAAAATTAAATTTACAGCTTCAGGATTGATCAATTAATTTCGTTATCATTTGAAGACATTAAAAGACGGTTTATATGGCATTTTTTAGACAACCTCCTGAGTAGAATGCGGTAAAATATATATGTGTTATACAACCTTTCTCAAAACTGTAATATATAAAAAATTAATGCTCTTCATGAATTTGATTTTTAGACACTTGTACAAATGCCAAGATGCTTTTTTCTCTTTATAGCATACATTTGTCATGAAAATTTCTTTTTTCCTGTCCCAGCGACGTTCACTGGAGTAAACCTCAAATTATCAAATACAGTATTAATCTCAGAGTCCTCCCGATCTCCCAACCAGTCTCCAACAAAGAAAATCCAGAACTGACGAAACTTATGAACCAAACCCTCTAGAATTCACGAAATGATTATAAATATTCTCCCGCGTGTTTAATCAAGTGTGATATCCTGGATTTAAAACTGTCTATTCGGATTTTTAGGCCAAGAGTAGAAGCTCAACTATACTCGAAGGCCTGGATTAAATTCTTCAATTAGCCGCGAACCGGGTCACGAGTCCTCGGCATTGTTCTTCATCCACGTTATCTTCGAATGGATATATAGGAACCGAATTAAAGCATGTGAACTTTATACCCTTCTTTTTTTATTTTTTGTTTGCCTGCAGAAAAGTTTGCAGTGATGGTGTGAATGAGGAGAAGCAATTTTTCTCTATCTTTCTTCTGCATGGTGGGAGCATTTTGCGCCGCAGACCTCGACTGCAAGGCGGCATTGTGGCCCAAGTTTTGGGGGAAGGGAGGAGGGGGGGGGGGAAGGGCAAGTTTTCTTTTCTTCACAAGCAGTTGTTGTGCAGGAACGGGAGAATAAGTTCATGACGGGTCGGTGATCGTTGTGGGACAGGAAGCAGTGGGAAAGGCTGCTCAATAAAAAGCAGCAACCTATGTTGGGCTGGAATTGACAAATAACTTTGGAAATGAATTGAAGTCTTGTTCAGCCTTTAACGGCCGGATCCTCCAAATGGGAGTCCCTTATTGAATTAGCATTCTTTAATAGCAGACCCACAGGCAACCGCAGAAGGAAATCTACAAGACTTTTACACACACACTCTCAAATGTCAATCAGACAAGACAGATCTCTCAGCAGGAAGAATCCAACAGCCGCTGTTGGGCAATGCTCTCAAAGAAGTGAAGTCCTTGGAGACTTTGCTGGGCTTTGTGCCATTTTCCAATCTTATCATTAATCACCCAGTTTGCTGCAGTGTGGTAAACCAGGTGCCAATCCGCTTCCGGGTCTGTGGGCCGCTACGTGAGACATAGGCGTGCCCAAGCAAGGATGCTGTGCTTGGGTCATGCTGTGTATACACAAGCCCACAACCTATAGTAGCCACAGGGAGAAAGCAACAACAACAAAAATTTGATGCTTCAAACAACCCCTGAGGATGGCTACTATTTTGAAGATTACAATAGGATTTTGTTATACCCTGCATCTTTCAAAATCACTCAGAGGCTTCAAATTTGAAATTCAAAATTTTTTTTCATGATTTGTGATCATGAGTAATTCATGATAACTAAGATGAACAGCATAATTTATCAGTTCTTTTTTTTTACCTTTGAGATAATGGTAAAAACAAAAATATTTTGTTGTTCACATATTACATATACTTATATTTTGTTACCAATGTCAGGGAATGAATGGGTGTATGCATACATGTCAGATTTCCAGTTGTATTTCATGTTGTATTGTATTTTATTTTATTTTTGTCATCAATTTGTGCTTTGTCCCTTGAAATGTGATTTAACTCTTCAACAGTGGAGAGTTCCTGTCCATCCTGCAGTGGAGTTGAGATTTTTCTGGGGGAGGCACACACTGTGAGGAATAAATCCTTGACAAATAAAGATGGAAATTAAGTTTGAGAAAACAAACTGATTTTGAAAATAAAACACAAGAATTTTGTCCGGCTACAACTGGGGTGAAAAATCACCCTATTATCAAGTTGTTGTACTTCAAGTTTTTGCACAAGTTTGAAAAGATGTTGATTTTTGCAAAAGTCAACAACAGAACAACACACGCAAATGCTCATATCAGAATGAATGATTTTTGCCAAGTTGGGAAAACAGGAAAACTGTCCTTCAAGGACAAAAAGAGCAACAGGATTTTTGCAATAAAATACAGCCTTGAAGGCTCAGAAAGACATGTGAGAACCAAGGTCTTCCGAGATTCTCACAGAGATGAAATGAAAGAGGAGTTTCTTACTGAGGAATTGGGTTCTCTGATTTCAGCGTGTCAAATTTGAGGAAGCTATCTAATTTTTGCAACACACACCCCCAGGTTGGGTTTGGGAAGGCCTAAGTTTGGAAAAATCCAGGTAGTGAATATTGTCAATATTGTCTTCAGAAATTCCCAATGTTAATCCTGTGCTAGGAATGTGGGGGAAATGTCATCCAATGAGAAATTTTTTTCAGGCATTTTTTGTTTTGCTGGATTATAAAAAAATCAGGTTTTTTCCAACTTAGGCCCTAATTGGTTCAGAAAACCTTTTTTTATATTTGCCTTTCTCATATGGGCACAACATTTTGCAAAAATATCCTCTGAAACGGTGTCTTCCCACCTGACGTCGTTCTATAAGAGGCGAATATTATTCTACGGAACTTTTTGCCGGCGGTCTCAGCCAGGGCGGGGACCCCGGTGTTCCGACGTCGGTAGTCCTCCGCCGCCTGATGCTGGCGGCGGCTGGGCGCGGAGTATAACGGGATGTACCCGACGAAGCTGGCGATGGAATACAGATCAGGGCAGAAGAGACGCCCTGGGTGTATCTTTTATTTTTTATGTGATGTATATATATATATACGATATTTATTTGCTTCATTATATCTTCTTCTTTCAGAACTTTTTCTTCTTTTTATTTTCATCCTGGGTTTTTGTCGTTAACTTTTATCGAACTGCTTTTTTTTCTTCTTCTTCTCGGACGTCGTGGCTGCCAGAAACTGTGCTGTTGTTTTATATATCTGGGGTGGCTCGATAATGGTCTGGGTCGCGAAATAGAAAACAGATATATCATGGTTTCTGAATGAGAAGCATGGAACACATTCCTTAGAATATATNGTGGACTGCAGCAAGATATTCTCCGCTTATAATAAGATGCCTTGAAAAACGGCCGCCAGAGTCGGTCCCGCCCCTGGGGCCACAAGGCTGCAGCCATCAGGAGGCGGCGGTGATGCTGGCGGCGGCTGGGCGCGGAGTATAACGGGATGTACCCGACGAAGCTGGCGATGGAATACAGATCAGGGCAGAAGAGACGCCCTGGGTGTATCTTTTATTTTTTATGTGATGTATATATATATATATACGATATTTATTTGCTTCATTATATCTTCTTCTTTCAGAACTTTTTCTTCTTTTTATTTTCATCCTGGGTTTTTGTCGTTAACTTTTATCGAACTGCTTTTTTTTCTTCTTCTTCTTCTCGGACGTCGTGGCTGCCAGAAACTGTGCTGTTGTTTTATATATCTGGGGTGGCTCGATAATGGTCTGGGTCGCGAAATAGAAAACAGATATATCATGGTTTCTGAATGAGAAGCATGGAACACATTCCTTAGAATATATATTTTTGTTACATAATTTTTTTTTCTGTGATGCTTCTGCTTTTTCAGATTCATCAACTTGAAAGTGTTGAGGCATTTTTGAAAGTGTATTTCACAAATCTGAGAGCATCATCTTTTGTATTCCACTTTTGAAAGCACATCAAAACCTTTTTTCCAGGAATAATGTTTCTAATTCAAAGGTCATTGATGATGATCATTTGGTAAAGCATACGAGAGAGGATATAAGGCAATTCAAAATTTTCCAAGGTTATGAACAGCGCGATTTTTATTTTATTTTTTTACCTTTTGATTAAGTTTTGGGCAGCACATCAAAACCTCAATGTAGGAAATTGTTTCTTGTCCAAGGATAATTTGTGATGATCCTTTGACTAGTTTAGAAACACCTATTTGAAACAATCACAACTGTATATTATATTTCTATTATATTACATTTAATATATCTATGTGGAAGACATATATCAAGATAGTAATGCAGGAATTCTCTAATTTGAGAATCATTGCTGATGATCCTTTAAGAATTCATCATGAGAAGCCCAAAATACTTCTAAAATTTTAAGGGATTAAAATTTTAGAGTCAATGCTTGCTAGGGATTTCCCAAAACAAAGAGAATGTATGATTAATACACCACAATCAGCCTGAGACTGGCTGGGAGCCTCTTTATAGAGGCTCCAAGAAATTGAATGAATGAATGAACAGAACACTTCATTTGCCACTTTTCAGCATTCACAAGGTTCAATCAAGATTTCCACAACCAATCCCCCTTCCCACCCAACCCAAATCCACTCAATCAAGGTTCAATCAAGATTTCCACAACCAATCCCCCTTCCCCCCCAACCCAAATCCCCTCAATGACATTTAATCACTTCAGAGCAGGAAAGCACAAATTGATAACCAAAATAAAAGAAAATACAATACAACATGAAATACAACTGGACATCTGACATGCATGCATACACCCATCCATTCCCTGACATTGTTAACAAAATATTTGTAAAAAATTAATTTAAAGCACAATTTAAAGCACAAGAAATTGAGATTCATTAATGTCCCAAGAGAATCAACAACTCAGCATCTTCTTCAAGTAAAAAAAACACACACACAATAATTCCCCCATTTTCTCAAAGAGTTGGTTCATTGGTGGAAGCTAAGACTGGGGATGATATTCTGAATGAGAATGTGTTGTTTATTTCAAGTTTTCGAGGCAGATGCAATAATGAGGAAGGGCTGTGTTACATTTGTTCTTGGTGAAGGCTGAGATTCTTTGCAGTTTTCTGAGTGGGTAAAGGGGTTAAAAGCGTAAAATCAAAGACAATGCCCAGCAGTGTCCTACAAGTTTCAGGTTTTTGGAGGCAAGTTCTTTGGTGTTGTGAGGCTATAGGACCAAAGCACCAGTTGTTTTGGATGCAGGTGGTTTTATAATATAATCAAGCATGAGTGCATGCCTAAGCCATCAACAATGTTGATGCGTGATTGACAAAACACATTGAAGAATCTTACTAATTTTAAAAAGAAGGTTGAAATTTTTTGAAGGTTGATTTTTAAAATTCCCTTTCACTGGGAAATATCCACATCAAGTATATGATGTATTAAATATTTACTTTGCAGCAGCTCAAGAATATTTATTGACCCGCGTTGAAAATAAAACCTTGGAAAAAGTGGAAGCATTCAAACAAATTTCAAACACAGTAATTTGAATAGCGTTGCTCTCTATAGATAAATCGACTTACAGAATTCGAATCACTGATTTTCCACGAATTTTCTGATGATGGCTGCAGTTTGTCGCAGCAATTAATTGTCACAGTTACGATGTATTTTTCTTCATCAAAAAGGGGTCCGCAAATTACAGTATGTCAATAATAATAAAAGAAGCACTTTAAGTTGTATTTTGAAGAGGCATTGAGTATAGATTGGTGCATATTTGCACTTCTTTCGAGACCTGATGACGCCCCATTGGGCTTGTTGCCCACTTGATGTGCCCAGAATCCCCTATAGAAGTTGGGATCTTTTGATGCAAGTGGCAAAGGAAACATTAATGGGCACTCTGCAAAAGTTTTTCCTCTCTATTCACTGACTGGTAAAAGCGTAGTTTGTAGCACTAATCCCAGCTTCTGGCAACGCTTGCACTTGATTTACGTGGAGTGGTTTCGCAATTACTGTATTGTGAAGGTATAATCAAAATGAGTAAATCTTAAAGATCAAAAAGTCATTGCGGTTCTTCTTTTTTTTAAGGAAGAGGAGAATGAACGAGAAAATTTCCTTCAAAGGCGAAAATATTAATGGAAATCCTTGGCAAATATAACTGAATTAAGTAGATTATCATATTGAAATGAGCCTGATTATTGCTTACAACGAATTTGTGCTTTTGGTTCCTGATCATTAGCCACATTGTTATTTTAATCTGGTTTTATTGATTTTTTTCTTATAATGAAGCATTTTAAGGTCCCAAAGATGCTTCAGTGTAACATGATTCTACTGCATCAAAAATTGCTGTTATTGGTTTCAAAAAACTATGCGGGTACAAAGTTGAAAGAAGCCAAGTGTTGGGTTGCACCAGGGCTATTTCATAGCCCCTCGTAGAGTCTTTGCAGAGGACTTAAAAACCCGGTACCTGGCACCAAGAGGTACTGATGAGCAGGATGGAAGCTCCTGCTACCATCTGCCAAAAAGTGCCTGCTGCCAAAACTGGTTGTGAAAGTTGTTTGAGTCAAAGTTGTAGAGGAAGCCAGCAGTGCCCAGTATGGTCACTCGCTGAATTCACTTGTTGAAAGAGGCATCTCCCTAGGAGCTCCCAATTGTGTTGGTTATTATCCTGATTGTTCTGCTTAGGTTCCTCATCTGTGTGTGAGATTGTGTCTGAGAATTGTCTGTATTGTTTGCCTGACTGTTGTTAGAGCACTTGCATTAAAACTGAAAGATTCTTGGGACTCCTGTAAGGAGGATCCGGCCTTGTGAAGGCTGATTGCCCTGTTCATTTATTTCATCAGTTCTTTGTGAATCAAGCCTCACACCAAGCCAAAGCAAATATTCTTCTTTCTAGTTTTAATAAATCTCACTGCACCATATTTATTTGACAACCACTTGCAATTTTTTTTATTGAGCAGAAAAGAGGGGGTGTGCATCATTATACTATACTGCTATCAGGGATATAATTTCCAAGAACTTTTTAAAATCAGAGCACTTGAAAATAATAGAATTCTGGTTGAATTCATGTCCTTGAACTCTGGTGCCTCTTATGTTTGAAATATTGAATGCTTTTCATCACTAAAAATGAGTAAGCATCTTGCTTGGGTAAAGGATTTCATCAAAATCATAGGCTAAAAAAAACTTGAAGGTGCACTTCTTTTTGGTGGAGGGTATACTCAGGTACATGCAGTGTTTTCTTTTTTTGCATTCACCATAAATTGATATTTCAGCTGACTGGAAACCTCATGGGCCAGCAATCTGCATCATCAAATTTAATTGAAGTTTATATCAATTTCTTTTTTACTTCTTCTTTCAGAGTTTTTTCTATCATCTGTGCCCATGATAGCAAGACTTATTCTTGTTTATTGCTTTTTGAGCTCTTTCCAATACCAAAGGATTGAATTTTACGTGGTTGTGTTCATTTATTGCCTTATGAAGTCATTTTATATCTTGATATTTTCTTTTTATGATGTTGTGAGGGGAACAAAGTGTGTGTATCTACATCAGTTGTGCATTTTTACATTCTCTGATTCATTTCTCTCTTCTTTAATACCCAAAAAAGGCTTATTCATCTTTTTTTCATTCTGATGTGATGCAATGTGTTTGGATGATTGTAGATTGAGAAAAGGGAGGGGGTTAGATGTGGGAACATCGTTTGGACTTTGTGAACCCTGAAAGGCAGAAAATACAGTTTGTTCATCATCATTTTATGTGGTTTTCTTTTGCACAGTTGTTTTCTGCATGATATACCTTGAAGTTGAGGGAAACCCTTTTTATTCAATTTTGGGGGCCTTATTCATAATTATTGATTCCCAGGAGACCAAGTAAATGTTTGTATTGAAGTGTATGTGGGAAAACAAGATCCAGTATATGGATGATCTGACATACTGTATTTACTCAAGTTCCACCCGCACCTTTTTTCCCAAATTTCAAAAGGAAAAAAGGGGTGCGCATCATAAGCAGTACAAAATTTTCAAGAAGTTTTAGGAAGTTATGTTTGCATTATAATTAATTATAATGGAGAAATTTGGAACAAATATAACAAGAAAACATGTTTGTATTGTTGCATTGAAAAAATTGAAAATTCATCAGATCTTCGTTCAATCCATGCCTACAGTCAATTTTTTTAATTTTATGGTTTTAGATTCACTAAAAATTGGGGTGCAGGTCTTATTCAGGGATAAGATTTTTGAAAAATTTTCAGCTGAAAAACCCCTGTGCACGCCTTACTCAAGGGCACATGGTACTTGAGTAAATAAGGTATATAGGGACAAGGTTCAAGCACCAATTATGTCCGCATCTCGGGGTCCCATGGTAGTTTTTCCCTTTTTTCCCCTTTTTACCACATTTTTATGAACTCACTTTTCTTGTCTGTCTGTCTGTCTGTCTGTCTGTCTGTTTGTCCGGATCAAATGCACAACTGATGTAGATACACACACTTTGTTCCCCTCACAACATCAT
>CAJPEX010000216.1:0-140454 GCA_905338405.1 Notodromas monacha | reverse complement strand
GAATGCTGGAAAGCAGCAAATAAAATGTTATGTTCATTCATTCATTGTTCATTGAACAGGAGGTGCTCATAGAGTAGCACAACTCTTTCCAAAAAATCCATCCATCCAAAAAATTTTTTTATCGACGAAAGCGTTGACAAATGTTAAACATTGGCTCACGAATACTTCCCTCTTTTTTGTTTTTGGAATTTCTGGACTTGCATATAAGCATTGTCTCATCTGCGGAATGATTCGTCTAAGAAAGTCAACTTACAGTAGTGGAGTGCAGAGAACTTTTAGTACACTACACTGTATTTTGATATGAACGCTTCATCTTGTTTTGAAAAATAGAAATAACAAGTTTTCATTTTCATGAATAAATTCGGTAATGTGGCCATTTTTCTAAGAAATAAAAAGAACACAATTCTGAATTTTTCAAAGTTAGATTATAAATTCAAAAAAAAAGAAACGATAACAGAAAGCTTAGCATGCAAATGAACATGCTTTTTTTATTCTACAAATATGGTTGAAAAGTTCATTGTAAAGTTTTTAAAAATGTAATTTGACTCGCTTCTCTCTCTCAAACATTTTTTTAATGCTGTCATATACAATACTGTATACCAAGGAAATAATTTCATGCTGTTCCAATACAGAATGATGGGAGTTTTGTCACGATACTAACTTAATCAAACATTTACCCAGCACACACGAAATAAAATTCTAAAAACCCGTCTTTGCATCAGTTGTTGCTTTTGAAAAATTCTTCGGATTTTCACTCCATTTAAGGTATCTTGAAAATACCGTCAACTCGTTCTCTGGGAATAATATTCGCAATTCTGCCTATGTTTTTCCTTTCATACCACCAGAAGACTCGACTTTAAAAATCAATGGCGGAATGAAGCGTCATTCAAGTTTTCTTTCGAAGAAAAAGTTAATACGAGCTTTGAAAATGTCATAGGAATAGACTGAAATTAATTCCAGTACTATGTGAGATCTTGAATTCATTTGAAGTACTGTACTGCATGCTGCTTATTTTCAGCGCACTGTATATGCTTTTTCGTCGCGATGCGGTAATAACGCAAGCTCAGGGTTATAAATGAACAGAGATTTGCCCAAAATATCGTCAGAAAAAATGAACCAACGAAATAAGTAGAAGCTTACACGAAATAATCTTCGCTCGGCGATATGTGATCAAAGGCGAGTTTGACCGGCACGAAAAGCAGGTTTTCGTCGACGTCACCAGCAGCTCGCGCCGTGACGTTGAGACAGTGTGTCGAATTGTGAGCGTCGTGGAATGTAGTGTTGCACGTCGTTGCCACCAGGGTGGAATCCCCGATGCGTCGACACGTGTTCAGCGTGTTCCTGCACATATCGTCCACCTTGGTGCAAGTGTTATTCCAGAACAGAGTTTGGTTGTCAATTTCCCGGCACGTTTTGTCTTGTACCAGACTGTAGCATCCTGTCAATACCAGACGACTAGCCGTGATCATCCACACCTTTTTATATACAAGGACTTGGGAAAACGTATTTTTGAATTTTAGATGGGAGATTATTCGTCGATTCCTGAAGTCGATTGCCGTATTTATATATCTAAATTGAAAAAAATATGATTCCGCGTACATATGCGCATCTCGGCTGTAGGATTCGTTTTAGTTGGGAGTAACAGGATTTAATTTTTATCGATCGAGTGAATTTAAAAAAATTTGAGCTTTCTGGTTTTTCAAAACACCACGAAGTCATGATCGTAAGACTTATACTCTGAGGTATTCAAGGAGAATACTNAAAAATTTGAGCTTTCTGGTTTTTCAAAACACCACGAAGTCATGATCGTAAGACTTATACTCTGAGGTATTCAAGGAGAATACTACAAGGAATCACAATTTTTGATCGCAAACAAAAATCAAGTTTCTAATCAATTGATATGAGTGGACCAAAAGACGTACACTATTTTCACCCTTCAAATCTCCTGAACAGTTTTATCCATCACAATGAAAACATAATAATGAGCATTCAATTATATTTTAATAATATTTTTGTGTTATATAGTCAATGAAAAAATATTTTAATCATGAAATGATTGATGGTTTTTTGATGGCAGGGCTGGGGCAAGAAAAATTATATTCTTTCGCAGTCGAAGTTTTTGGGGTTTTTTCGTGCCTTCATGGTGAAGATTTTTGCTCTTAATTCAGAAAAATTCCAAAGCATTTTAGAAATACTGTACCGTATGTCACTTTTAAAAATGAAAGCAGTTTTGTATATGCGGCAGTCCGCATGCTTGGAAATTTTTTAAACTACAACTTTTGACTGATATAATGAAATTATCTTAATTGAGAAAGTCCCTACAGAAAATCTCAAGCAGAAATTTTAATATCACCCCTCAGAATGAATTCACTTGGCTAATTTTGCAAGGCAGCAATAAACTAATTTAATGTCCATCTTGAAAATGCGAATATGGATTGATAATAACTGACACAATTTGAAAGATAATGAAAACTACTTCCTTTTAAGCTTTTAAAAGTGATCTTTAAAACTATTCAAGAAGTATCACGGTTTGAAATGATCGTTTTTACTTCTTAATCCATCTTGAGCATTTTTGATAGGCGGCACTTCTTCTGGCTCATGTATGCACGTGTAAAATCATGGAATACAGTACTCACAAATTATTTACCCATATTATCGAGCAGCTGATAAATAGAAGACTATACACTGTAGCGTAAATGCAAACGATATTGATCATAGATTTATGGGATCAAGTGCTGCAGGAATTTCCCAGAATCGTAACGTATTACAAAGTTTACTTTCGGGTCGAACGCTGTTAATTTATCCGGTTTATAGCCTCAAGTTACAGATATCCGTTCTATTGTAAAATCATGGCATAAAAAGTGCGAAGGACACAGCAATTTCAACTTTTCCTCGAGAAACTTTTTGCCACTCAACGCGTGTGACGTGAAGTTACGGCTCAGATGAAAATGAGCTCCTTCGGCAAGCGTCCGAAGTTTCATAAATATCGGTTCTGAATAGAATGAAAAGCGTGTTCCGGGAATTTAAAAAAAGTAAATTTCGAATGCTCACCGACAGAGTTATAATCGGAGCCACAGTACTTCCACGGTACTTCGCTTGCAAACGAGGCAAAGAGGTAGAAAATCGTCCAAGCCAGTATCATGTTGTAATAAATTGCGACGTAGAATGAAACTGCAAGCATCCCGTATCCGAGCCCTGGAATCATGACAAATATTCTGATTTTATGACATACCGCATAATTTCATGGTATAATGCAGATCTATATTCAGCCTTTCTTTCCTGGCCTCTAATATATACCAGTTTCAAGCGTTCAATTCATGCCGGCAGGGTTGTCATGCTGCACCCTAACGTACCACCAGTAGAAATACAGTATTAGTTTCAACGCGAATTAAAGCAATGCTGTTTAATTCCTAAACCCAAAAATATGCCACCGAATTTAATAAATCGATTATTGTGTGAACGATCTCTGCTTGAAACTCAAGTAGAAATTTCCTTCGATTCTTGCCTAAAAATCAACCGCTTTTCAGTGTTCAATTATAATACTCCTATCCTGGGGTTTCTTTCTTTTGATTTTGAAGTCCCTTTTTGACGAAAATAGGAAATTTTGTTCATTTTTCCTTTCTCTCGAAACTGGGCTAAGGTTTGTAATGATAATATGTTAGTGGTCGCAAAAGGATAAAGCAGAGCACTGAGGGAAATTATGAATGTTTTAATAAGATATATAGAAATCCTCTTAAACGAGTGATTAATTAACCAACCAGTGGCACAAAAATCAAAACTAATATCAAGATAGCCACTGCTTAAATCAGTTTCAAGTGCATCCCAGCAGACCTGCAGGTGCCCTAAATATTCTAACATTGAAGGATATATACCACTTTAAACGAAATAAAGAAAAAAAGGTTGAGAAAAATGAAAATTGTAATGCATGCCATGAATGATTTGGAGGTTGAGAGCATGGTTGTTCGAAATTCTCCCAGCAGATCCGTCGCAAAATAAATCAAGAAAATAGAAACTCGGGAAAGAATAGAGTCTTCCGTTCTGCTGCTTATCTTGCTCGAAGAGGGAGAAAAATCGCTGTACATTAAACGACCATGAACGAGTACGGGTTACAGTATTTTCGAAATCTGACTTGTCGTATTCTCAGAATGGTGTATGAAAGTAATTCTGGGGCTTCTTCAATGAATCAAGATATTTTCTCGGCAAAAACACATTACGTAAGTAATTCCATTGAGTTTACTTTGCTCGAGACGCGCGACGTGGCTTCAAGTACACCCTCGAAAGTGAACTTTGCAGACTGCAGTTGCGCTACACGAGAAATTCTCGGTATTGGGAATGCACGCGGGTCCATGCATATAAATCGTGAAGGCAGGTTAATTTTCTTAGTGCAACTTGAAAGAATCAGCAACAGCGGGCGGAGATGATGAGATACAGAAGTTCGCTGGAACTTGAACGGCGAAGTTTCGCTCTTTGCAGAGATCAAAGGTGAAGATTCAAATTTCGAACTTTCCCGAGTATATGCGTGAAGTTCATGAGAAAGGCTGTTGCTTTGATTGGGGAAGGTTGAAGGCTGCTTTATCCAGAGTTCATGCTTTGGAGCAGTTGGATCGCCGTGAATTTTAATTGAGAAAATTCTCTTGAAGATCACCCGCTCGACCTGTTTCGTTTTTTTAAAGCCGTTTATTTAAGGAGAATGGGAATGAGGAAGCCTGGTTCAAAAATATAAGAATGATGCAACTATAAAATTCTTTATTTAGTCATATCGATAAAGACGTGAGATGTAGGTAACATAATTTTTGTTTTAAAGATGTGATTCAAGAAGAACGCGGTTCAGCTTTTCCTTGAAATATTTACGTGGAACTGTGACGCAGTACAGTATTCATAATCAGCGAGCAATATTTTCTTTTTTGCACACAGTCATCATATGCATACAATTCGTTAGTTGAGTCATAATTCTTAATTTTAGAATTATCACTGTAAAATTTCAAGGAATACTGGGTGAAGAAAAATCTGAAGTGCTGGGTTTTCTCACCCTGGAAAGCTGGTGCCATCTTTCTGAAGACTTTGTTAGGTCCAAGGCTTGTGTATTGACCTAAACAAAGCTCCAAACAGAACATTGGTAGTCCAGCACACAGCAGCATGATTGTATAAGGTATCAGGAAAGCTCCTGAAAAATATTTGTTCAAACAAATCCGTTTATTAAAAGTCTCAAAACTGTAACTTTCCACTCTTTCGCTTGGACGTGAATTGAAGATAATGACTTGAAACCACGAAAAAGGGAAATATTTAGACCACTTTGAAGATAAGTATTAGAAACATTTTGGAGTTTGATTTGCATTTGGAAATCTGAGTTGACCAAGCCAAGGAATAATAAGAGCTTAAAACTGAAATTATATAGCAGAATCCCTGATCTGGACCCCGGCTAATCAACCTTTTTCTGGATTTTTAAATTTCAAGACATGTGGTCTGAGTATTCAATACTGCATTGAAATTCATCTGCAATTACTTGATATTATTTTTAATAAATGATTGGAGAAATATTTTCATAATTTCGTTCAACTTCCGGTTTTGGACAAAAGGGATTATCATTCAAGAGACAAAGACCCTACTTTATATCATGAATAATTCCACAGATCACTTGGCAAGTACACTAAAACCATGGGCACGTATACAAGCCCTGACGCTGACAAATTAACTTTTTATTATTTTCAATGGTTGAAAATGTTGAGATCATTTTGGAATTCGTGTTGAAATCAGACAACTGAAGTATTCGGAAGCTTCCGGAGTCGATTCAGCTCTTCGAAACAAGAACGATGCCCACCTCCACCATTTTCGTAGCAAAGGTACGGGAACCTCCAAACATTGCCCAGTCCCACTGCATAACCCAGGCAGGATAGAAAGAACTCAAACTGGTTGCTCCAATTGCCTCTTTCAAGGGTCTTCTTTTCGGCAGCGTTCGTGTCATCGTCGTCAACGGCCGCGAGGGCCGATTGGGATTGCGAACCCGGGTCCGTCGTCTTCCCCAGGCTCCTTTTCAGCGCCTCCATCTATAATAGGTACTGTATATCGCCCAGGAAGTTTTCTCCTGTAATAAACATCGACGACGGTGAACCCTCATTCTATCCCTTGCTGATGTCGTGAAATTCTTGAACATGAGTTTATCAGCTTCGAGCACATATCACAAGCAAGCGCCGCACAAAATAATGGGAGCGATGAAAGAAAGGAGGACTATTGAACGCGGGTGAGCGAAATGACGCGAGGTTCACGACAGTTCACGTGGGTTTTCTCAAAAAGTTTTATCAATCAACCAAGACTTGTCGATGACAAAAAAAAACTGTTTGAACAATTGTAATTTATTTTTCGTTCACTACAAAATGGTCTTGAGCATTAGAAAATGAGAGACATGGACTTGAAAAAATTTATCTTTTGGGAAACTCCTTAAAAATTTGATGGGATTTCCACTCTTATTTTTATGAGAATGCTGAAAAAAAAAATTGGAATTCCTCTCAGAACTCTTATTTAATTACTCCGAGGTTTCTTGTCGTGATAATGGAGTAATTATTGCATATCGACAGCCGTCACATTTGAATGGATTATCCCTTATTGTGCCACAATTTAATAGGAAAAATCGCAGCTTCCGAAATCGCCATCCCTGCTTTTTCAGCACCCAGAAAAAACATATGTCTTACAGTACAATTTTTTAGCAGATTTTCTTTTTTCAATTCCCAGCACTTTTCCGGATCCAAGAAATCAATGCATCAGCCGGTTTAATCAATTCTTCGGCGCGCCACCTTGTTTGGGTTCAAAACTTCAAATCTCGCCTTTATTCTTCCGCAAATCATGACTATCAAATATTCTCAGAGATTAAAAAGAAGCCAGCTAGACTGCTGCTTTTCTTGGGCCACACAAATTATTATTTTAGGGAAATCCCTCGCACTGTTACTTATTGTCCTCGCGCGCCGTTAAATGGAATGGTTCCGCCGACTTCCATAACAGGAAATTGTGCTGCTATGGTCGTGAGCAAGTTTTGCAATTTTCGCCCCTCATGAGCGTGTCCGGAAATACTCGACCGACCCTTTGGACGATGGAAGATAAGTTGAGGGATGGCCCGCCATAATCACATAACGCGAGATTATGTGTTCGTTGGGACTCGTTCTTATTCAAAGGCTTTTCCCTGAGGTATAATTCCGAAAAACTTCCATATATCACGTTACACTCGGATTATAAAAAAAAAATAACTGCATCGTGGGTACAGAGGATCTACGTTGAGTTTGAGAATTTGTTTCGAAAGAATTTTTGCTGGATGCATATTCCCTGCTTAACGATGAGAATAACATAATATATTATTTTAATGATCTAAAGGTTCGTTTAGAAAAGCTTAAATACGAACTTTCGTAGATTTACACAAAATGCTACGTGTTAAAGCGGGAACGTTCGTAGTTGTTGGAAAAGTTTTTTCATCTCCTTAACAAAAGAAATACGCAGAAAATTAGAGAATACGATTTCAGGAATTACTCAAAGAACATGGAACTCATGCTGAAGTCCCATCTCAATGAGCAAAAAATATGTTGGTTATTGCTCCAAAACTTATCCAAGCAACTTATCTCAGAAAATCTTGCCAAAAAGGGACAAGTTGCTTTGGATAATTTTTGAATAAAAGTCAAACAACTTTTCCAATTTTTTACAGAAAAGTTGTCCCAGTTCCCTCAAAAACTTACATTTTTTTTTTAAATTTCAACAGAAATTTTCATAAGAGTTTCTCAGCCAATTAGAAAATTTCATGCTTCCAGGATTTAATCCTTTCATGTAATGCAAATCAAGTTACAAATTTTTCAAGGTAGATTTTATTGAGCATATTTCGCATATTTACAAAACCTATACAACTCTTTCAACTATTCATATTCAATTAGCTCTCCTAATAATTCCTGTGTATACTATAGAAGTCCTTCTATGCGTAAAAAATTTCTTACCTGACCTAAGATGGAAGCATTGAACCCATAAGGTCCTGATTAGAAGTCCAACCCGTTAGTCACACAGCTACAGCCCACTTTGTGAGTATCAGTGGCTTGTAGATGAAGATGTACTGTATACCTACAGCTCTGGCAGACAAGTTTGGAGAAATTGTCCACCAGAGCACAGTATTTTTCTGTGGTGGACAAGTTTGAGGAACTTGTCTACCACAGACAGAACCACCTGGCAAGAATGTTCCCTAAACTTGTCTGCTAAGTTTGGAGAGTTGGTGGACCAGTTTGAGGAACTTGTCTGACATGTTGTTCTGGCACCAGATTTTCTGATGGACAAGTTCTCCAAACTTGTCCACCAGTTCTCCCAACTCAACAGAAAAATGTTAAAGAACTTTTCCACAAGAAAACTTGGCACACAACTTGTCTGCCAGAGGAATATTTTTTTCAGGCAAGTTCAAAGAAGTCCTGTGCAGGACTTCCACAGACATCTTTTGGATAAATTTGGAGAACTTTGTGCTAATTGGGATATTGTTGAAGGTGTGACTGGACTTCATTTCTCCACCATTTTCTGAAGAAAAGTTTTGACCTCTCATTAGGATTTTAAACCGTTGAGAAACTAAACCTTTTCAAAATCAAGTGTTAACATTTTAATATATTCCTTGCAAACGACAGTTGCAATAATTGATTTTTAAAATGTCGGCTTTCTTCCCTCATTTTAGAACCTATATATATGACGTCAGAATGTGGATTTCTTACCCCAGTTCTACACTTTTCTGAGGAAAGAGACCGAAATTTTTTTGCGTGTTTATTTATTCCTCACAAAATAATCAATCGTTGATTTGAAAAATATGTACCGTGTAAATGTGCTTGCAAGATGAAATTGATTTTAATGCAGTGAGACCCCACAGCATGCGTACACCTTGACATGACATGTGAAAAATTCAACATTGGGACATTTATTTTTCAAAGAAAGGCATAAAAAGGCCCGACATACAGACACTGACTCAACATGAGGACAGTACATGATAAATTGTCAATTAATTTCACGAAAATTTACTTTTATTAGGCTTGATTGCAAGAAACAGATATTTCCAACACTAAGATTTACGCAAGAACAATTATTTGGAATTTCTCCCATCACTTTCCCATCCATTCAGCTAATTTAAAATATATTCACAAGAGTTGAAAATATATTCACTGAATCAAATTCAATTGGCAAACAATTTTTCATGGAATTCTGAAGAATATTTCTTCCATAAAACACCAATTAAAAAGTATACAATTTAAGTCTGTGGGAAAACATGATTTGGCTTGGGGCCACTCTTGATTAGTCTTGATGCACCAATTATGTCCACATCTGGGGGTCTCACTGTATTATGCCTCAGTCTCTTTCTGGAGGAACACGTCCTTCCGCTAACTTCACACACAGAGTAATGCTTTTATGTGTGCTGACTTAAATTTTGAATCTTCAGTCTTCCCATCTACACCAACAAATTATTCCGGAAATAGGTACTGTGACGCTTCAACAATGCGGTTCGCCTCTCTCTCTCTTGGCAACCACGAAGTCTGAAGACGACCCAGAATTTCGAGATTAGCCTCAAGGCAAACCCTCAAATGGCTTCGAGGAAACCGGAACAAACTTCCTGTAAGTGCATCAGCGGACTCAGCGCTTCGGCGTAAACGAGCTTGAAANTGTCAGGAAATACTCGACCGACCCTTTGGACGATGGAAGATAAGTTGAGGGATGGCCCGCCATAATCACATAACGCGAGATTATGTGTTCGTTGGGACTCGTTCTTATTCAAAGGCTTTTCCCTGAGGTATAATTCCGAAAAACTTCCATATATCACGTTACACTCGGATTATAAAAAAAAAATAACTGCATCGTGGGTACAGAGGATCTACGTTGAGTTTGAGAATTTGTTTCGAAAGAATTTTTGCTGGATGCATATTCCCTGCTTAACGATGAGAATAACATAAATATAATAAAATTACTAGATTTCCAAGCAAATCTTTTCGAATTTATGCTTGAAAGCATCTAAATGTGTTTTACGATGCACAATTTCGCCCTTGCAAGCATCAACAACCTTTTCAAAAAAGTAGAGGACAACAAAAGAAATACGTGGAAAATTAGAGAATAAGATTTCAAGATTTATTCAAATAAGAACGGGGATCTCATGCTGAAGTCCCATCCCAATGAGAAAAAAATATGTCGGTTATTGCTCCAAAACTTATCCAAGCAACTTATATCATAAAATCTTGCCAAAAAGGGACAAGTTGCTTTGGATAATTTTTGGATAAAAGTCAAACAACTTTTCCAATTTTTACACAAAAGTTGTCCCAGCAGTTCTCTCAAAAACTTATGTTTTTTTTAAATTTCAATGGAAATTTTCATAAAAGTTCCTCAGCCCATTAGAAAATTTATGTTTCCAGGATTTAATCCTTTCATGTACTGCAAATCAAGTTACCAATTTTTCAAGGTAGATTTTATTGAGCATATTTCGCATATTTACAAAACCAATACAACTATTTTAAATATTCCTATTCAATTAGCTCTCCTAATAATTCCTGTGTATACTATAGAAGTGCTTCTATACAAAAAAATGTGTTTACCTGACCTGTGATGGAAGCATTGAACCCATGCGGTCTTGATTAGAAGTCCAACCCATTAGTCACACAGCTACAGCCCACTTTGTGAGTATCAAACCGAACATCTACTTCTACATGACATATGGATGTCGAGACCGTCTGTTCAAACCTCTTTAACAGGTGGTCTCGTGTCATAAAAAGACACCACCTGTTCAAACTCCTTGAACAGATGGTGTCTGTCTTCCACCTGGCAAGAATGTTCCCTAAACTTGTCTGCTAAGTTTGGAGAGTTGGTGGACCAGTTTGAGGAACTTGTCTGACATGTTGTTCTGGCACCAGATTTTCTGATGGACAAGTTACCACAGACAGAACCACCTGGCAAGAATGTTCCCTAAACTTGTCTGCTAAGTTTGGAGAGTTGGTGGACCAGTTTGAGGAACTTGTCTGACATGTTGTTCTGGCACCAGATTTTCTGATGGACAAGGTCTCCAAACTTGTCCACCAGTTCTCCCCACTACTCAGCAGAAAATTTTGAAGAACTTTTCCACAAGAAAACTTGGCACACAACTTGTCTGCCAGAGGAATATTTTTTTCAGGCGAGTTCTCCAAAGATATTCATTGAAATTTTGTGCAGGACTTCCACAGACATCTTTTGGATAAATTTGGAGAACTTTGTGCTAATTGGGATATTGTTGAAGGTGTGACTGGACTTCATTTCTCCACCATTTTCTGAAGAAATGTATTGACCTCTCATTAGGATTTTAAACCGTTAAGAAACTAAACCTTTTCAAAATCAAGAGTTAACATTTAAATATATTCTTTGCAAACGACAGTTGCAATAATTGATTTTAAAAATGTCGGCTTCCTTCCCTCATTTTAGAACCTATACATATGACGTCAGAATGTTACCCCAGTTCTACACTTTTCTGAAGAAAGAGAACGAAAATTTTTTGCCTGTTTATTTATTCCTCACAAAATAATCAATTGTTGATTTGAAAAATACTGCATGTACCGTGTAAATGTGCTTGCAAGATGAAATTGATTTTAATGCAGTGAGACCCCACAGCATGCAGACACCTTGACATGACATGTGGAAAATTCAACCTAGGGACATTTAATTTTCAATAAAAAGGCCCAACATACAGACACTGACTCAACATGAGAACATTACATGATAAATTGTCAATTAATTTCACAAAAATTGACTTTTATTAGGCTTGATTGCATGAAACAGATATTTCCAACACTAAGATTTATGCAAGAACAATTCTTTGGAATTTCTCCCACCATTTTCCCATCCATTCAGCTAATTTAAAATATATTCACAAGATTTGAAAATTTATTCACTGAATCAAATTCAAGTGGCCAACAATTTTTTCATGGAATTCTGAAGAGTATTTCTTCCATAAAACACCAATCAAAATTATATAATGTAAGTCTGGGGGAAAACATGACGACTTAGGGAAACTTAAAAATGCACGATTATGTCCGCATCTGGGGGTCTCACTGTATTATGCCTCAGTCTCTTTCCGGAGGAACGCGTCCTTCCGCTAACTTCACACACGGAGTAATGCATTTATGTGTGCTGACTCAAATTTTGAATCTTCAGTCTTCCCATCTACACCAACAAATTATTCCGGAAATAGGTACTGTGACGCTTCAACAATGCGGTTCGCCTCTCTCTTGGCAACCACGAACAGACTTCTGCTGGGTCTTAAAGCTCTAATCGGAGTTCCGTTTGGGAGTTTACCGAAGCTCCTTTGGCCTTGTTTGAAGGACATTCACGTAGTCGCCTGAGTCGCGAAGCCGCATTTGCTCGAACTTTCGAATTTACCGCGAGTGACAATCACGTGAACTCAAGTGGGCGACCTTCGCCCGGAAACAATTCAGTTTTACCCCATCAGTGCTCCGATTGGCTTTCATAACAGCATTTATTTTAGTTATGTTGTCCTATTTTGTGATGAACTCGATGGAGAATTTTCCGAAGTTTTTGAATGATTTTGAGCATCACATTGTGACGCATTATTGATGAGTGGTGAATATTGTACGCTGTCACTACTGTGAACGGCAACCCGTGTTATCCATCTGCTACGAACTGTGCCAAAATTTCGAGTCAACCGACGAAAACATCACGGAAAGCAATCAGAACTTTTTCCCCACAGAAATATATATTTTTTGTGTGCAATGAATGCAAGATTGAGATCAGGAATATATTGTATTATTACGCTATAGTGCTTTTTACTTCTCTTCGCTTCTTTAATTGTAAAGTCTAAGCATTTTACACTAACGTTGACGTTTTACGCATCGAGACGTCCTAAAGTCCTTCCAGACGTTTATAAGGTAGTCCTAATTTCCCTTCTTTTTTCAATTTTTGATCATCCGAGATATCGTATAATTCCTAAAAAGCCGGGTCATAATAATATTTGCAAAAGGTTATGAATCACATCGAAAACCTACAGTTTACATTAAATTTTCCCAAAGTATTGTAATTAAAGATGTTATTCTTCGATAACGAATAAGTCGTATACAAGAATACGATATACGACAAAAATGACATATTAATAATATTTTACATTTTAGAGACATTGAATATCCTTTGCAATGCACTTCTCGAGTAAATATCGTTAGAAAATAGAATACAATATTATTTCAGAAATGTTTATTATTTATCTTTTAATAAATTTCCATATAACTCAAAGACTATTTTAGGAATATAAAGCAGCTCTATAATGTTTTCATGTGCTGTTCACGTTGTTTTACTTGAAATCTAAAAAAATTAGAAAAGCTCGAAATAAACTTCATGCATGGCAAGACGAGATTAACTTGCTACCAGAACGTATTCCAGGAGAGGGCAATATAAAACACTCGAAGTCTTAGGGTTGAGAGAAAACTATAAACTCTATCTTTTTTTACTATTATAATTAATGGATCAGATGTGACTTCTGGAAGCACATTAGTCTTCCTTGGCGAATCGTCGGTCCTCAAGAAAAAAAAAGAGGTTAATGGGATTTTCGTCTCTCGTATTCACGACGCAAGAAACTCTTTATAAGTTGACTGTAATGAAAAAAAAACCAGCATGGAGACACGGAAATGCACTTTAAAAGGAAGGGGGAATCATCGAAAAGGTCGTTTGGAGGCATTGGGAACGGGTACTGAGCAGGTGCTTCTTCCGGAAATTGAAATCACGGCCCTCGATCAAGAACACGAGGAAGTGAGAGGCAGGTGGGTCTCACAGGCGCGGGGAATTTCTGCTCGAACGTCGGGTTAACAACAGTCCCGCCCCCCCCCCCCGCCCCCATTTTTCTTTTTCTCCTTTTTTTTGTTGCAGCCAATTTAACCCCGGATCAAACGGGAATTGAATTCCGCTCAAAGCGCATAATCGCGCGGAAAGGCAATATCCTGCCCGACAGCATTCGTAATGAGACGCGCTCGGGTTTCCAAGGAAAACGCGGTGATTTTCGTGATAAGCTCCGCGACGGGTAGTCGACTTGTAAGGCCTTATGTAAAAGGAGACCGTTTAAGATAGGCCCCCCGAAAGACACCCAAACTCCGGTTTCAAAGCGCTAAAAGCGCTTACTAACAGCTCGTCATGCTGGTCTTTAAAGTTTAAAATGTTTGCCTACAGCATGGACCATTGAGCACGGAACTGCAACGGAAAACTATTTACTGTGCTTCTGCCATCGAAATTCTTCTTCTCCTCGTAATCATATTTTTTAAAAATAAAATCTGAAAGATGTCAGTGAAAAATATTAAAATATTATTCCAAACAATGGAAAAAGTGTCTGGTTAGTTGCTTATGAAACATTCTGAGACAAGAGAAACTGAGACAACCCTTGAAGAATGGACTCTCGCTCTCCCATTTTTAAATGGCCGGAACAAACGAATTAAATGTTTTTAGACAAAAATATTAATAAACACCAAATAAATTAAAGGATTTTCAACCTGACCCCTTGAGCCATTCAATAGATGAACAGAAGCTGTATGAAAGTGCATCGACTTTTTTCCGATTCACACGCAGTACAGTATTTTGAATACATGAAAAAAAGAGACAAATCCTTAACTAAAGCATAATCGGGTTTTGTACAGTATAAAATTTTCGTCAGATTGATCGACACATTCTACACCGATTCGCAGATGAAACTTAATCAATTAAAGAATGCAACGTTTGGGAAAATTCGAAACGATTAAAAAAGAGTCCGCGGATTATTGCGTTAGTTGAATATCCCAGTTTCGCACATAGATTGCTCCAATCTTTGTACTCAAACTTGCTGAAATTCAATTACGCAAGAAGAAAGATTAGGATTACAGTATGTAGATACAGAGAATTAGACTTATTAGAAGACCCGTCGGAAGGAGAGTTCTACGTTTAACCCTTACCTAAGCTAAGCGAGAAAGATGTGCCATCTTTACACGATTAGTGCCAAGCCTTAAGTCGTCCCTATGAAGTCTCGAGTACGTTAGGCGCGAGGGGTCGTGGAATAATTTCAGCTGCCGTGGGAACAAATTAACAAGCTCCACCCAAATTTCAAGACGGGGGGTTTTTTCGAAAGGCAAATTTACGGGTCATTCCGGCAAGTGAAATGGTTCTGGGTTGATTCTGTGCCCCCATGAGTGTTCAGACGAATGGGAAAATCGAAATTTTCTCACATATAGTTTAAAAGCGAAAGGGTTCCTGTGGGATTTTATTTTTATGCGGTCAATGCCATTCAATTTCTTTTTCAATTTTCTCAAAGCCAAGCCACTCGAAAGTCACATTTTTCGAACGAAAGCTTTTGATTCAATCAGTTATAATGAGTAAGGTTATCTTTATACTGTATGCGGTCCAAATCGTGAATATGCATTATTTATCAATATAATTGCACCAAAAGGCCACAATGCAACGAAAACCCCTCTCCGGAAAACCCTTTTCTGAAGTAAAAAATAGCACTTCAATACGTTTTCTGTGGAAAATCTTTTTGATTTCCTGAAAAAGTGACTATAATAACTGTGATTACGTGTGCACAGTACCGAAGTAAATTGAACAGATGATTTGGATAAATGAGCCTCGAGTACCACATTTACGTTATTTTAAACTGTAGAATACTGTGCATCCTGATCTTCGGTAGCAGTCGAAGAAAAAAAAAACAGAATGCCATTTCTGACGAACATAATTCTTCCCAAAACGTGACTGCTGGCCGATCTGCACAGTTCCTTGTTTGAGAAAAAATTTGCCTCCGAAAAAAGACAAATTATCCGAGAAAAACTCATCTTTTATCCTGTCAAGACATGATGTACTAAATCGCAGCAAAAACTAAAAATTTCGTATGATCAATTCGTTCTATGAGGCATTTTTCATTCTTGACATGAATTTTTCTTCGAACAGCATTTTAATTTTCCCAATTCGTCAGTTTGAGATCTGGGGCAAAATAAGGTTCTTTTCGAGTCCTTTTTACCCCATCAGCTCGTAGATTGGGACGCCTACTCTTTTAGCGGCGTTTCTTTTATGAGGCACCAATAACACCGGCAACAAATCAATATTAATATGATAAAATAAGTATACGATAGTGCATATACACGAGAAAAAGCATAGTATTCCAGAGAGAATACCAAACAGTACGATGAAGTGTCGAATGTACGATTTTTTTCAAAATTAATGCTAGACATAAAAATTAAAAGTTTAAAGTCTTTCAGAAAAAATCAAGGTTTTCGTGATCCGAAAAAACCAATGCGATTTCAGTATCCTCAGATGAGTAACTTCCATGCTAATTTTACATACAATACTTACATATGAATCAATATTCTTGAGTACAAAAATCCGCAGGAATACGTAAGAATCAGATCGAAATGTGGCCCATTCTAAAATACTGCAAGTTTAGTCTGCTTTTGCGTTCCTTGGTGAATTTCTTCGTACAAAATCGTTGGCATTTAAGTTCGAAGTGAATGCGGTTTAATGTTGATACTCTCAACTTTCAGACGAGAAACAATTTCACAGAGGATAGTTGAGATGGTNCCCCCCCCCCCGCCCCCATTTTTCTTTTTCTCCTTTTTTTTGTTGCAGCCAATTTAACCCCGGATCAAACGGGAATTGAATTCCGCTCAAAGCGCATAATCGCGCGGAAAGGCAATATCCTGCCCGACAGCATTCGTAATGAGACGCGCTCGGGTTTCCAAGGAAAACGCGGTGATTTTCGTGATAAGCTCCGCGACGCCATCAGCTGAACATTCCGGAATACATTTTCCTCTGGCAAATTCTATCCGGGGGGCTTTCTGTGGGTTTGAGGCCAAAGTTTCGCGATTTTCGCGAATGATTGTCGAGCAGTACGACCAGAAATTTCCTTAAAATGTTTGCCTACAGCATGGACCATTGAGCACGGAACTGCAACGGAAAACTACTTACTGTACTTCTGCCATCGAAATTCTTCTTCTCCTCGTAATCATATTTTTTAAAAATAAAATCTGAAAGATGTCAGTGAAAAATATTAAAATATTATTCCAAACAATGGAAAAATTGTCTGGTTAGTTGCTTATGAAACATTCTGAGACAAGAGAAACTGAGACAACCCTTGAAGAATGGACTCTCGCTCTCCCATTTTGAATGGCCGGAACAAACGAATTAAATGTTTTTTTTTAAATATTAATAAACGCCAAATCAATTAAAGGAATTTCAACCTGACCCCTTGAGCCATTCAATAGATGAACAGAAGCTGTATGAAAGTGTATCGACTTTTTTCCGATTCACACGCAGTACAGTATTTTGAACACATGAAAAAAAGAGACAAATCCTTAACTAAAGCATAATTGGGTTTTGTACAGTATAAAATTTTCGTCAGATTGATCGACACATTGTACACCGATTCGCAGATGAAACTTAATCAATTAAAGAATGCAACGTTTGGGAAAATTCGAAACGATTAAAACAGAGTCCGCGGATTATTGCGTTAGTTGAATATCCCAGTTTCGCACATAGATTGTTCCACTCTTTGTACTCAAACTTGATGAAATTTAATTACGCAAGAAGAAAGATTAGGATTACAGTATGTAGATACAGAGAATTAGACTTATTAGAAGACCCAAGCCTTCCTCTCAAGATGCAAATTGGGAATGGATTCGATTCGCTCTTTCTACACGGTAGAAATGTGCTAATCACGGTTCGGAATTCAGCAGGGATACTTCAGAGCTCATGCAATCCGCGCTCCCCAGGTGGAATAATTTCAGCTGCCGTGGGAACAAATTAACAAGCTCCACCCAAATTTCAAGACGGGGGGTTTTTTCGAAAGGCAAATTTACGGGTCATTCCGGCAAGTGAAATGGTTCTGGGTTGATTCTGTGCCCCCATGAGTGTTCAGACGAATGGGAAAATCGAAATTTTCTCACATATAGTTTAAAAGCGAAAGGGTTCCTGTGGGATTTTATTTTTATGCGGTCAATGCCATTCAATTTCTTTTTCAATTTTCTCAAAGCCAAGCCACTCGAAAGTCACATTTTTCGAACGAAAGCTTTTGATTCAATCAGTTATAATGAGTAAGGTTATCTTTATACTGTATGCGGTCCAAATCGTGAATATGCATTATTTATCAATATAATTGCACCAAAAGGCCACAATGCAACGAAAACCCCTCTCCGGAAAACCCTTTTCTGAAGTAAAAAATAGCACTTCAATACGTTTTCTGTGGAAAATCTTTTTGATTTCCTGAAAAAGTGACTACAGTATAATAACTGTGATTACGTGTGCACAGTACCGAAGTAAATTGAACAGATGATTTGGATAAATGAGCCTCGAGTACCACATTTACGTTATTTTAAACTGTAGAATACTGTGCATCCTGATCTTCGGTAGCAGTCGAAGAAAAAAAAAAACAGAATGCCATTTCTGACGAACATAATTCTTCCCAAAACGTGACTGCTGGCCGATCTGCACAGTTCCTTGTTTGAGAAAAAATTTGCCTCCGAAAAAAGACAAATTATCCGAGAAAAACTCATCTTTTATCCTGTCAAGACATGATGTACTAAATCGCAGCAAAAACTAAAAATTTCGTATGATCAATTCGTTCTATGAGGCATTTTTCATTCTTGACATGAATTTTTCTTCGAACAGCATTTTAATTTTCCCAATTCGTCAGTGTTGATGATCTGGGGCAAAATAAGGTTCTTTTCGAGTCCTTTTTACCCCATCAGCTCGTAGATTGGGACGCCTACTCTTTTAGCGGCGTTTCTTTCATGAGGCACCAATAACATCGGCAACAAATCAATATTAATATGATAAAATAAGTATACGATAGTGCATATGCATGTACACGAGAAAAAGCATAATATTCTAGAGAGAATACCAAACACAGTACGATGAAGTGTCGAATGTAAGATTTTTTTCAAAGTTATTGCTAGACATAACAATGAAAAGTTTAAAGTCTTTCAGAAAAAAATCAAGGTTTTCGTGATCCCAAAAAACCAATGCGATTTCAGTATCCTCAGATGAGTAACTTCCATGCTAATTTTACATACAATACTTACATATGAATCAATATTCTTGAGTACAAAAATCCGTGCGAATACGTAAGAATCAGATTGAAATGTGGCCCATTCTAAAATACTGCAAGTTTAGTCTGCTTTTGCGTTCCTTGGTGAATTTCTTCGTACAAAATCGTTGGCATTTAAGTTCGAAGTGAATGCGGTTTAATGTTGATACTCTCAACTTTCAGACGAGAAACAATTTCACAGAGGATAGTTGAGATGGTTCCACATAATCGAATACTTTAATCGGTTAAAAAAGTAATTTCAAGAAAAAGACCATGATCATTGAACAATGAACACACTTGAATCACTGGGGAATAAGAATCACTGAACACCTACGCGCGAAGACTGGCCGATGCGAGAGCCTCTGCTGATGCGAATTATCCTTCAATAAAATAGAATTTTCTTCGAGACTCCATCGGAATAAAGTCGCATTGTTTGTTTTGTTGGACTGAAAGATAGAGCAAGTGTATTTGGATGACGGAGACGGAAGTGGCTTCATGAGGTTCGTGCAGGTGCTTAAAATGTCTGGCAGGATGACACCGCGATTATGCGTGAAATTAGGTGACTAACAATTCATAGCGACAATAATACAAACCGTCCTGGCCCACTAAAGAAAACCGGTCCTCATTTTCGTCAAAATCAGTCGTACGTCTGACAGTTTAAAAGTTAGAATTTTCTTCAATCGGCCACGGCTAGTATAAACTTCAAGGATTCGAAACACATTTTAAAAATTCAGCAAAATTTTAAAATCACGAACGAAGCTTCGCTTTGCCATCTCATCTTGTTGTACTTTAAATTTCCCGATAAATCAGAATTATTTCTTAAAACCAGGAATCACAATTAAATACACCCCGCTGAGAAGCTATCGTGTACGGTACTTGACCTTTTTCCTGTCCACCTTTTTGAAAAAATATAAAATGCTGAGAGAAGAAACCTGATCCGAAATTACAGTGATTGAACAAGATCACTTGAGTCCCTATACTCGAAAGCTGAATAGTTTACTGCCTGAAGATAAAACGAATCTTATATTATGAATGGTTTCGATCACAAATTGAAAAATACTGTACAAAATTTGATAAAATTTGGTTGATTGAAATATTTTTATTATGGCCAATACTTTTTCATGCGGATTCGAAGCATAGCAGTTTCAAAAATTTGATATTGAGGAGTCATGAAAAATGCATCTGATTATTCTGAGATATTTTTGGATGAGATATTGTTTCTGCTCATCACATTTCAGAGACTTAATCAAACAGGGCTTGCTAACGAATACTATAGTGATATAAGTAATGATGCTTGGGCATATTCAGTGAACAAGTTTCATTTTTTGGGAGGACATAATGGTACAATTAGAAAAATTATACCGTTACTGTATTGAGCTTTTTCACAGTTCAGATATAATAACAATTTATTACATGCTCTCCTCTGTTTGTAACTTTTACGAAAAAAAATGATATTAAAATAAGAGAGAAGAAAAATGCTGTGGATCAGGATTCAGGAGCGACAAATGGAAATTCATGATAACACTGCGAGCATATCGTTTTATTTTCCTAGAATGCATACGTTTTTTTAGGTCATTTTAATCATACATTTTCAACAAACAAACAAAAAAGCACTACCGAGGTAGCTTTCCCTGCTTTTTGCACTGCAAAGAAAAGAATTCACCATCGTCGATTAACGGACGCTCGGAACTCAAGCCAACGCGGTTCGATCATGACGACTGTTGCGCTGTTCAAGACTTGCGCAAGATGGAACGAGTCCGCGGACAGTAATCACAGCTTTGTCTGCTTGCCCTTCAACGAAACATCCGAAGAAAGACTTGTAAAAAAAAAATGTTCCTTCGTTTTTGAGAAAAGAATAAATAAAGAGCAGAATTGCCGAGAGAAGCTCACGGTTACTTCACCAACTCATTCGCATTCATTCCTCTTTTTGCGACGTTTTGATGTGCGGGACGATATAAATTTCTCCGGATTCAACTTTAACGACGCGGCATTCTAGGGAGTTCTATGTCATGAAAACTCCTTGAGATCAAGGAGCGGAGCATTTTTTCCGGAAATGACTGTTGTGTGAAGAGCAGTCAAGAAGAAAAATCCTTTGCAAAAGGTGAATCGAACGGAAAAATAAAAAACCGTCAGAAGTTCTCAGTCAGCAAACTTATGTATTCTTGAATATTGAGAATTATGAGACATTTTATTACCGTTTGGAAAAATCAAAACCTCCCTGAAACTAAAAAGTGGAGCGACTTTCCAAACGTTTGTGTAAAGAGGCGGATGAAGAAAACTAATCCTACGTAAGGCAAGTCAAATGAGAACAAAATTGAATAAATTATGAGCTTTCAGTCAGCAAACCGATGTCATCTTGAAGATGAAGAATGATGAGAGTATGAAACATTTTCATTACCATATCACCATTACCAAGTCAGACTGAATGTATTTCTCTTTTTTCATTTCGATTCTGCCGCAATTGAACAAAAGAAGGAAAAGGATAAAAGGTGCGGTTGAATACGATATGCGTCGTAGTAGATTTGTGAGAGGATGTAAATATATTCAATTATCAATCATTTGGTGAACATCCTGTTCCCGTATGTATGCAGTACGTGATCCTTGAAAACGTCTGCAAGACATCCGTCCAACAGAAGATGAAACCCCAAAATACCAATGGTGCATAAAAATCCGGGAATGACGTAAATTTCTTCCCGACGAGAAGCAGTTCTCTGAAAAAGGACAAGAGATTAAAATTGTTAAAATTTGAATTCAGTAAAATTAATGTACCTTTGAAAAATTTTTTCTCGCTCTCTCATCGTGATTTTGGTCTGCCAAGAAATAAAAATTTATCTGAGAGGTCTGCAATTATGAGCAAATTTATTTTAAAACTTTCATCACACATATTGCACGGATTCTGAAGTGCACCAATGAACACAAAAAATAAAAAAAAATTATAAAAGGGATTACAAAAATACCAATACAGCCTTTTTGCTTTCAGAAACGCTCAAGTACTTTACTGTATTTTGAAGGAAAACGTAAGAAACATTTTTCTGAAATTAGGACAACTATACACAGCATTTCTCGGGGCTAGAATGATTTGGGTAAATTCCTGTCAGGATTCGAGGAATCATGGATGAATTTAAAAAACTTCTTTTCATGGGGTTGCTGTTGCTTTCTACAATGAAGTATTTAATTTGTTTACAATGCGTGAGAGTAATTATTCGGGATTAAAAGAGCAACTTGAAATTTCAACTAAGGTTTCCTTTTGAATTAATGCATGTGGCAAATTTTCGGAAATTCGTATAGAAAATGAATCAGCGCTTTTTTTCTCATCGAATCTCGTTGGCTATCGAGAATAGTTTAAAATACTAGAGCATAAATTCACCTGTGGTCTATGGAAACCTCGAAAATTTTCCGACATTTTCTAGAAAATTCTGTAGGTGCCGGGGTTCCTTTTTATTGTGCTGAGGAAAAGATCACTATATATCTGACCCAATCCCGAAAGCTGAGCCCCAGCACCATCACCAGCAGCAGCAGCAGCAACAGCAGTCATCAGCGCCGGATGAACGTCCTCGATGTTACCGGCGCCGACCTGTTTTATGGCGCAATCTCGTCCCTACAGTCGGGTCCTGCTCTATGACAAAGTATTCCCTCCCGACTTCCTGGAATTGGGTGTCATTGCCGCCGGCGACACTGGATGAAGCAATAGTCGGCGTCCGTGATTCCGTGAACGGCGACGATCCGCGGTACGGCGAGTGGCCCCGGGAAAACTCGAGGCGGCGGTCAATCACGGCCAGGGCTCGTTCCAATTCTCGTCGACGTCTCTGCAGAGCTATCTGCTTATTATCCTCGATGGGGCAGTTTGCAGGGACTATCTGCAAGGGCAAAGAAACGAAGGCTCGTATCGTTTTTTATCGAGATGTAGGAATGTGGATTGCAGTATATCCTTGGGAATGATGAGTGATGAATTGTTCATCACTCTACCGCTGCCAGCGAAACGCCTCTGGCACGGTATTAATGGGTGGTCCAACCCAGCAATAAGCAAGGAGAAAAAAACCATACAAATGGTTCCATGACACCTTTCTCTTTCCTGCCCTATACCCTATTTGTCATTAAACATAGGAACCAACCAGGGTTCGAATGACGAACGCATTGCGATTGCAGGTTGAATTCTGTTGCTGTTACGACAAAAACCGTTATGAAGATTTTTTCGAATAAAAAAAAAAACATTTTACATGTACGTACAGAAACTGACAAGATATACAGTAGTATAATACCACAGAAGAAAATTTCGTGAAATTCATCCGGACGAAATTACTTTTCGGGAAATTGAGACATTTTTTCCTGAATTGTTGACCTGTCAGTGGCATAGTAGTGTTATCTTCGAAATCAATCTCTGACATGATATTGCAAAATTATAATATAACTCTAAATTTGGGGACAGGTAGCCTTTCAAGTACAGTATTTTGCACGAAGTAATATCTGGTTTTTTCAGCAGGTTCACAAAACACCAGTCGCATTCGCGAGGAGACAGCAAGTGTGTTCAATGGAATTCAATTATCGGAACAGCAGCAGGCCTAGAAAACGTTGATTAAATTCCAAGGTCGGTGTCAAATTACGATGGGAGATTTTCAGTAATTATTAGCTCGGCTAGAATTGGTGATATTCAGTAAGTTCGTCTGGGTTAGTAAACTAAAAAGGGCGTTTTTAATCATCTTAATTGATGAATGCTCAGAATACTTTTCTCGTATTCGCACTTCCGCTATTGGCCTTGTCCTCTTTATTCATACTTGCCTTCAATTTCTGGATTTACCTCTAAAAATGCATCCCTATATAAGGAGCACAGAGTTTCGAGTACCGCGAATTTGATCAATAAACTGTACCACAAAATCTCACGCGTCCAGTTTTCTCTTCAACTCGAAGATGAAAGACTTTCTAGTACGCACGTGAACGATGCTTCAAACTTGTTACGACAGTAGTTTTTATTTTTGGCATGAAAGAGTAGCTCGCACAATACCTGAACAGCATCAGTTTGACATCCTTCAGTTGTCAGGGCAGGTCGATGAATGCTTTCCATTTCGCAGTCAACCTCCAGTGCTTCCGCGTCGTCACGGTCGTCGGTGCGAATTGAAATATTGTTGTTGATTTCCGTCGGTCCGTTCATGTGCTCAACATTTTCCTCGGTGATGTCCCAAATAATCGGGATGCCTCCCCCTCTTCATCAAATCCAAAAAAGAGGACGTGTATTTCAAGGTCGGATCGGATCATGCTTACCTTTTTCTTGCAATAATTAAAGCTCTGTTGGTCGAACTTCCCCTGCAGTCATTTCTCATCAGACTCATGTAAGGGTTTATACGTACTCCATGCATGTAAGAGATCAAATACAGGTGGAACCTCTTCAAGGCAAACTTTAAGGGACCAGCAAAAAATTGAAGCTGGGAGGGATTTAAAATCAGGGAAGCAAGCATTTTTGTAGGAGGAATGAAAGACAAATTACGGGAAGTTATAAGTGGGGATGTTGTGGGTCTTGAATTGCTTCCTAAATGAGTTGCTGAACTTGCTGGAAGCAAGGTTCCAATAGCCCAATGAGCCATTTGCTTCAAAACACACCTTTACATTTTCATTGCTTTACTCTTTCCTGTGTCAATAAACTAATACAGTAGCTAAAATGCCTCCATAAAATAGGAGTTATGGAGGTTTGAGGTGAAAACCTTCAAGCACGGGAAGTTGATCCAAAAGAGAGGTATTCCACTCACGGAGGTTTGAGTTACAAAGGTTCAACTACATAATCATTTCATGCATTCATGGCCTATTTTTGTCCATCAAAAGATCATAAATTTAAAGAATTACTGTATTCGTTCGTTGGATTCCAGTAAAGAAAAAGTTACACAGGTGGACTCCCTCTGCAAAAAAATTTAGGGGACCAGAACAAATATGTTGCAGATTAAAATTTCGTTACGGAGAACCTCTTTGTTAATATGGTTTAAGATTTGAGTTTCACATGGGACGGAAAAATTCGTTATATGGAGAAAATTGTTGTAAGAAGTCCCCCTGTGTGCTGGACGCAACATTTACCAGAGCAGCATCTTCAATTTTATCATGTAGAACAATAAAACCCTGTATAAAGTCCTAGACTGAATTCGAAATCAAAAAATAAAATATTCGGAGCAAAGGTTCCTTCAATGTGGTACCTCATTTATTGTACTTTAACTTCCTTTTCTTTACTTTTTTCAATCAACCGCACTCACTGCGTCGTCATTGGCGTGTGTACGCGAGCGAACTCCTTTGAGCATTTGCAAATGTTGGTTGCCCACACGTCGGACTTCGTGGCCAGCAGCTGTGGCAATGATGACGAGGCATCCGTCGACCTGTCGACTGAGCCCTTACAAATGAAGCAATCAGCTTCCTGCTCCAGCTCATGGGCGAATTGATAGGCCTTGTTGCACCGGAAGCAGGACAAATAGTGAACTGCGCGGATGACCCGCAATCGCGGCGTTTCCTCCGCGCCAAACACAATTGGCCCAAAGGAGCCAGCAGTATCCGAAGTCCGAGGGTTTGGATCGTCGGGAAACCCTTGGTCCCTCGTCGAGGCTCGGGATCTACTGATTTCTCTGTTTTTGCTTGAAACCCGGCGTCGTCCGAAGAGTCGGAGGGAGCCCAGCTTGAAATGTACCATGGCGGAAACAAAACGAGTGAAAAAAACGTGACTATCTTTCCATTAGGTTTGAGGCTGTCGGTGCACCAGTAGTGTGTATGGTAGACATGGATGTAGGGATGGGGGGCTAATGAAGGCTACGGATTAAATCACGCATCGCGCAACTATCGCGCTAGGATGTATTTTTGCAGCAGAGAAAAAATCGCTGGATGAGAATATGCGTGGGATGAGCGAAAAAAATGACTTACTTGTGTGCTAAAGAGCATGTTGAATTCAAAGTTCAATATAATCTTGCAAATAATTTAAACAGCTGGTCCCCGCATAATGACAGTACTGTAATTTGTTCCTGTATTTAAGTTTTGTTACGTGGAATTTTCGGCATGCGAAACGCGTTTTTCTTTGAGATGAAATTATGGGTGACCGATTCCAGCCACTCAACAGAATACATATCATACTTGTGTATATTTCAGCAGAAAATTGTGATTATAATGTTGTTTAGCATTAATTGGAAGTAATGCTGACAACTCTTGCTCATTATACTTCATGAATTTTTCAAACTTTAAATGCAGGAACATGCAGAACAATACCCTTCATTTCTCCTTTCCCTCAATATTAGAGGAAATTTCGGAGTTTAAATTGAATCTCTACGAAATGTAAGTATTTTATGGCCGAAAAATTTAACCCGTGAAACAATTTCGTTTTGTGGATTACCTTTGCATTCCAAGAATTTCTTAATGTATAGACTCTCTACCATGTGTGTGTCGTGCACTAAGTTGTAGTCATCATAATAACGTGCACTGTTTTCGAAACTTTTTGACTCGAGAAGCGCTTCCTTTATGCACCATGCATAGAATCAAATAATATGTCCTTCATTAACTGCAATATACTGTACATCGGAATGCTGACCAAACTTCTGAACTTACAAGGTCAATCGAAAACGAGGACTTCCGAAATTGTTTTCGGTCTCAACAAATTTATAATTTTGTAATGCTGTACTTCGTATTTGGATGCCTTATTCCTGTCCTATCGTATGTGTTTTACTAATTTAAATTCCAGCGAGTTTGTTTTTTACATTCTCCGGTAGTGTGAGGAAATTTCATCACGTGGATACTTATTTACTGCTCCATGAAGCAAAGCTTGAAAACAAGCACTGAAGACTCCGAGAGGTTCAACCACAAAGTCTGATTTCTTTATTTACTCCACATCGTCACATGAGCCACGGAAAACTAAGCTCATATCCAATACATAATTCATTTTGAACATGCAACGGAAAACGTAGATTCCACGTTCGAAACGAAAGAAACAAAAAAGCTTCCAGCGTCAAAAGAAAACAAAAAGACGATCCAGTCACCCACGCTTAATTTCTCTCTTCTATTGTAAAATCAGATGCTGAAAACAAACAAGATCAAGATCGCAAGCAACTTTTTTTGAAAGCCTTAGGTTTTTAAAATGGTCACGACGAAATTGACTAGTCACTACCACGTACTTTTCTTTATTTATTTTTTCGCTTTCTTCCTGTATCAGATGTCTCCTCTCTCTCTTTCTCTTTCTTTTCCACCTCAGATCCGTCTACCAACGATCACAGGAGAAGCCGAAGAGAGACGAAATGAACACAAGCTCTCCGGAACGTCCAACCACACAAAATGATTCGAACATTCACCTCAAGTCTCCAAGAGTCACCAAAAGCCGCCTCGATTAGCAAGAGAGCACGATAAAAATATCAAGCACCGTAGTAAAATAGTGCATAACATTGCTTCCCAAATGTCCATCTTCTGGAGATTCCTTTTCAATTTTGTTTCGCTTTTCGCTCGCAACTATTAAACGTCCTCGCAAAAAAAAAAAAAACATACAAACCAAACGTAACTCGTGTAACGTTCCAATAAAAATGGGAAGCCAAATTAGGTAAAACTTGAAAATCACACGAAACTGAATAGACAGCTTCTTCATCCGCGACGGAATGCAACCAAAACCGGTGAGTGCTTCGGGGCAGTTGAGCTTGCGTATTACGTTCGCCTTCGTTGCAAAATTTTGGCATCGTTTCTACCTCGCGACGCGCTGGGACAAAATTGCCATTTGATACACTATTCAACTGCTAGCCACGGCTGCAGGGAGGAAAAGTGAAAAACTCGCACTTTTTAATGCCTAAAATATCCGAAGTTTTTTGTTTTTCAGCTTGTCCACATGATTCAAGGAAGCAGTTACAGAGAGAATTCCATTATAACGAATTTTCAACACCTTGGAATTTTTTAAAAGTCACAAGATGAATACATTATGAAATTTTGAATAACGAAACACCAAAATTAAGTAAAAACACTGCATTTTTGACGAATTTCAAACTTCTCTGAAGAATGATTCTTCTTCCTACGGCTGGCACAGCTTCAAGTAGTTTTTCAAATACAGGACATCAAGACGAAACATTTTTTACATTTTGCATGAGAAGTGAGAACATCCCATCTAGGAGCAAAAGGTTTTGAGCTTTCAAGAAATGCTAAAAATATTGCAGAAAAGTTGCACAAGCAGAGCAGCAGGATTTTCAGACTTTCGACGCATTCCTGCAGAAATCGAACGCAGGATGATTTATTGATGATCTTGAAAACATCGAGGAATTTTTTTAATTCATGGCACAGAACATACTTCTGCATTTGAAAAATGTCCCACCAAGTAAATCGGGTGCCCTTCTTCAAAATTGAAAATAATGGCCTCTATCTTCGCATCATGTCACGTTCTTCCAAATGAAGTCTAATGATTTCATAGCTTTTTGATTTTCGCATTTCTCCAACTGTTCGGAGCTCAAATTTCGTTGGGCGTGTAACTGTACCACATTGGGGAGAATCACAATAATATTATTTTTTGAAAAACCCGGAAGTTTGTTTAAAAAAAAAGAAGAAAAAACAGAGTTCACCTGTACAGCAGTTGCTCGAGTTTGTTCGATAATCGGGACAGGAACCGCATGTTTGAACTAAAACTGACGTCTTGAACTTTTACAGGGTGAAACTGGTCTGTCGCACTTTCTTGAATCATGCGAAGCATTTTTCAAACCATGGCCAATACAAAGATGTGAGGTTTCGCATGAGTAAAAAATACTGAATTCTCGAGAAAATTCGTGAACCTCCTCCAAAAGGAAATTCTGACAAAAAAAAGAAAGAAAAACCTCGCGGTCTCTCATCATTTCCTAGACGCAGTCGACCGGTCCCGAAGAACTTTCAACGACCGGGGAAGTGACAGAGCCGCCCGCGACGACTTCGACTTCCGGGGCGTTGTGCTGATTCGGGCACTGGCACACGGGATTGTTGTGCACGCGGATCATGCTGGCAGACCTGGCGACTCCGGCCGCAGCAGGCGGGACATAAATCTGCTGCTGCGGCCCAGGCATGATCGGAAACGACGTGCTGTTCCTCTCTGCTTGCTCCAACTCGTGGTCTATCTGCTCCAGCGACGAGTAGATCCCGCGGAACGAAGGCCGGTCCGCCGGATTCAGGCACCAGCACTTGAGCATGATGTGATAGACGGGCGCCGGACAATGTTCGGGACACCGCAGCACGTTCCCTTCCCTCACGTACTTGACGACTTCCTTGTGCGTCATGCCGTAGTAGGGCTGTAATGCGTACGTGAAGATCTCCCAGAGACACACGCCAAAGGACCACACGTCGGACTCGAGCGTGAACTTGTTCCCCAGGATGCTTTCGGGCGGCATCCATCGGATCGGGATGGCGTCTTGGTCCTCGCCCTTGAAGAAGTCCTCACTCTGCTGCAACTTCTGAGACAGGCCAAAGTCGGCGATTTTCACGCGCATATCTTCCCCAACTAGGCAATTCCGACACGCCAGGTCTCGGTGGACAAAGTTCCTGTCCGACAGGTAAATCATCCCCGATGCAATCTCCCGCGCCATAAACACCTTGTGCGTCGGCGTGAGACGCACGTCCAGATAGCAAGAGCTGCCATCTGCAGCTCGCATTATGTAGTTCGAAGGGGCGCAGGCGCGCAAGAATTCATTCAGATCCCCGCGAGCCATGTACTCTGTGATAAGACACATGGGTTTCCCCAAAGCGCAGACCCCGAGCAGTTTGATTATATTCGGATGGTCGAACTCCGAGAGCAGGATCGCTTCCCTCTCGAAATTCTGCACCACATCCTCGGTCGCCTCTTCCTTCAGCACCTTCACAGCCACCATCGACATCTCCTCACCTTCTATGATGCCCGGCGCTTTTCCCTGCCACATGAAGAAAAAAAAATTCGAATCAGTACGCTTCAAAATAAAACCTCCAGAGTTCGTTTCCTGCCATCATCAGACCCGTCACCGACAAACCGTCTTCAAACCAGACGGCATTCGCATGCAAATTTCCCCTGCATTCTTCCTCACCTGGAAAACTTTCCCGAATGCGCCTTCCCCTACGTCTCGGATATAAATGATGTCATTCCGCGGATACTCCAATCTCTCCAATTTCGGATTCAGCTGAATGCCTGTCTTGTGATACGCGTAGTTGCTCGGTAGTTTGTCAACGTCAATGTCCACGTCCTGTAACAATCGCAAGAACTACTGTATTACGGTCGAAATGTTTGACAATGCTGATTGAATTTAAATTCTACAGATAACAGAAGCATACTTATTGCCTTCTTGAAGATTTATTCGATGGGCATAATTTTTAGGGAGACATTTTTAATTATTTTCTAACGTTCGTTCCAATTTGCTCACCCAGTTCGAAGGTAAGAGAAAATGTTCAAATCCATGTATTAGCATAACATCGCTGTGATGAAATACTTTTTACCTTCCAAAATTACAATATTTATTTTTAGACAATGATGCATGAATTAAAAATATTCTTCGTGGCAATGGATGATGCCTAAAAACCATCTTTCTAAGGAAACGGAAGGTTTACCTCACAAATTTTTGCGTTAATGATGCTGAATATGCAGCTTGTTTCAGGGCATGAAATAAAAATTGATGACCAAGACTTGACCTATATTATAGCTGCCGTTGATGCGATCTACTGCCATATACAACGAATTGATTCTTCTTCTAAGCCATTCTACGACGCTTAAATTCTGAGAGTTATGATTTAAAACCTCGGGTACCCCAACAAATGTAAAGTTTGAAGTACTGAAATTTTAAAACCATCTCTCTTAAATGTACCTGTTATCCCTCGCAAAAATGCAGACTCCGTTCCAGGAAAGAGAAAAAATCGGAGAAGAAGCCGAAACTAGAAAAATTATTCGTACTAATGCAGTTATTTGCTTCGGCTTGAAGCTACAAACAAAAATTGAATAGATACAACAGATCCAAATTACTCAAAAGAAGTGGATAATGACACGCGATAAATGAAAATTTCTCGGTGCGAATAAAAACTGAATGTAGTAAAAATATCTTCAAGAATTTAGCCCAAGTATTAAAATAAAAACGCACCGCGAGTTAATTGGTCGGGAACTTCTCAAATACAGTAGGGGACAGTATATTTTTTTCCGGATTCACACGGTTACGAACCTGAGTACTAGCTGCAGTATAGCCTTGCTTCCGTCGCTTGCAGAGTCTACAGAAAAGGAACATCACCAAGAAAACCAGCAGAACGGCAACGACGCCAACGCTTGCGACTGCGGCTAAATATGTTGGATGCGCCGTCGGGTTCAGAAAAAAACTTCCGTCTCCGTTTTCTCCCGACGGCCTGATTTCAGTCTCTGGTGTTGGAATTGTTTCATTTTCTACAAGAAGGAAGAGAAGATTGAATAATTTGATTAAAAAAAAAAATCAGGTATAGGCTACGCTTGAAATCCTCATACGGTAACCGCACATCGTGCTAAGTGAGAAGTTCATCGGGACCGAATCATACAATAATACAGGACAACGGCAGAATAATTGAAAATTGATTTCGCTATTAAGCTAAAAAATTGCACCGTTTGCCTCGCTGCGTGAGGCATTTAGATTTGGCCAAATTTTCAATATTTCCTGGTTTGAGAAAAGTGTATAAATCGAAATTTAATATCGATAAAATCTTTAATATGATCGAAGTATTGGGTAGCACTTCGAGTGCCAGACAGGATATGATGAAAAAATGATTTCCTCTTCATTCAACGAAAAATGGAAGCTTGAGACTGATCAAACTCGCAACCCATCTTTTACAATGTATCCGAGCTTCTTCTTTTTTCTTCAGACGGGTCCAGGTTTTTTATCAATGAATAAAACCCGCTTTAGATTGCAGACAAATTGGTGCGGTAAAGCACCCCTCACCCCTTAATCTAATTAACTGCATTCTCGGCATCATTTCACACATTTCTTTAAGCACAATTTCAAAAATACATTACGACTACGCTCACAAATCTGGGACTCGAATGCAAAAAAATAAATCTAGGCGTGCGAACCTTGAAATTTTTAGGGCAGAAATTAGTGACCGGAAAACCCAGAAAATCGAAACCGGCAAAAGGTGATGTCCAGATTAAAGGCAAAGAGAGAACTCGAAGCAATACCATAGAAATAAGTTCCCGACACACGTAGCCCGGAAACTTCGTGATGAGCGGCAGGGAAGAGAAGCAGCACGCGAGGAAATGAAATCGGCCGGGCTACATCGTCGTCGTCGTCGTCGGCAACGACGACGACGACGACGACGACGAACGAAACGAAGGAATCCCAGATGAGACAAACGATCCGTGGCTCATTCCTCTCCGACGAGTCTACGTCAACATGGTCTGTCCTTGAAACCCCGACTGTGGCTGAATCCGCAAAACCCCCTACCCCCCTATCCCACGCCTTCTACCGCTTTCCAGCACCCGAGGTCCCGACCCCCCCGTCGCTTAATCTAATTAACTGCATTCTCGACCTCACCCTTCCTTAGCCCACACATACACACAGAGCGAGACCTTTTCTCCGCAACGAATAAATCAACAGCGGGTGGTCGGATCGAAGCCGAACACAGAGAGATACGGTATACAGCAGCCCGAGGGATGAGCCACGAAACGATCGCGGTTCACCCGAACAAGGCCATGACTTCTGACAATGAATCAACATGAAGTATTCTTCTGGTAGCTCTCCAGCAATCACACTAACTGCATCTCAACGAATGAGTCCATGCATTAGCTTCGATCCGCGAAAAAAATCATACAACGCGGAGAACCAAGAGAAATATACTGTACTGTACGGCATACAGTAGTTACATGAAGGAAATCAACTTTCATTTATTCACCACGGAGTTCATTTGCACAAAGAAGCGATACAACAAGCGTCAAATGTATTCTAGGAATGTTTGGATCCAGGAATGATCTCACTCTACTCATCTAGAATTACTGGTTTCGTAAGTAGGACTTCAACTTTACAATAAAAAAAAAAGCATTCCAGCTGGTTAATCGAAAATTATTTCCGTGGAGTTCTCATTCAAGAAATTATTCCTCGATCCGAGTTGCGCTTTTTTAATCCAGTAAAGTCTAGCAATTACCGTAGCTCGTAAACTGCTACATCAGAGTCCAAGTTTTCTTTTATGTTTTCATGTTTCAATTCAGACTAATGCCAGGGCAGGCGAAGCCCCATTACTCATGAGTATTATATCTTGAAAACTAAGCAGGATAGATGTACCTCTATAAACGTAATTTACTGCCATCATATTCTAACTTCTAGCATGGATGTTACCCTCTAGAGCAGCAAATTTATCGTAAAGCTAATGAAGCGCCACAATTAAATGAACCACTGCATATAAATTACCAGGAATGCGAGAGACCCTTTTAGGTTCAAGAACCGAAAAGGCTCATGCTTAAATTTTTTTTCCTCTCGCAATAGAACATTCTTTTCACAGACCTGCTCAATAATGAGAAAGTAGGATTCTCATTTATATTTTACTTCCTGGAATGTGAATAAATGTCGCTAGAATATGACACGACCAGGATTTACTTCACTAAAATCCAGAATTAAAAAACAAAAATCAATCTAAACTAACCAATCCGAGTCAAAAATGACCCAATACCGATAGAATTTCTCTACAACGATTTTCTCCGCATAATGATTTTCTTTTTGTGGTGGCAGAGAGTTGTCTGCAACGGATATTTTCTCTAGTTCCTTGAATTTCGTTGCAGAGTTCACATTTAAAAGCCAAGATATCCAGTTAAATAACATGAAAATTTAGGATAGACTTATGTGAAACCGAAGGAAAAAAAAAACCGCGAGTCAAAAACTTCTTTACGAGGACAAATCCAAATCTGAATTGACCACATTTGCAAGAGATTCCATGCTGTACAAAATAATTTCCTTCATACAGCGCGAAAACTTCCCCACCTTGTTTCGAAATTAGTCTTAAATTTTTCGGTATTTCGCGGATTCCCTTCGGCAACAACTATTTCCAGGATCCTCAACGTGGGTTTAGAAATTTGACAACAGTTAGCACATTTTATCAAGAGTCGCTGCCTATGCTTCCCTTCTTCACACATAATTAGCAAATTAATATACTGTAATCATATACCGTACTCATTAGACTAATTGGAGTACTAACTGCACCCCATTACAGTGACTCCAAAATAGCAATACAATATTTCAAAAATAAGAACATACAAATTTGAATTTATACTAGAATTGAACATGTAGTCGACTAAAATTCAACTGTTTGCATTAAAATATGGTTTTCTGTTAAAATCGGTCAAAAATTTCTTCTCAGATTCAGGTATAATGCATACCGATCCTCCTATAACTTTTTTAAAAATTATGCCCGCCTATGGCGCTCATCCCCGTTTTTTCCTCTCAAATACTGTATAAGAAAAAGGTGCGCTTGGTACTCGAGGTAAATACGATAATTGGTTCCTTTTCTTCTCCGGAGATTCTCAAACTTTCTTATTTTCTTGAAGCCGTAGAGCCTCTGGGAACCCCGGTTGGAACCCTTACGGCTACGCGTCGCACCGGTTGAGAACCCCCGTTTTTTATTTTTCGAAAACGAATAACGTACCGCACTGGGGGATGTTGCAGCGTTGCCAGCGGATCGCCGGATCCGTCGTGTAGCACCACGGGGATGGTTCCTGGCCACCGGCGTTACGGCAATAGTTCTCAGCATCCTGGAGTTCCGGAAAAAATAACGGCGGTTGGTTGTGTGTATGCGGCGTCTGCGAGTCCCAGCGCTGACACGGGATCCCATCCTCCGTCACGTTCTCGGTTCCTTGGTAGAATCTGCCTCGTCCTCGGGTGCAAGTAGCTGAAACAGACCGGAAACAACCCTCCCGACAATCAGCAGCTGTTCTGCTACAGAGTGGAATTAGGTGTAATGGTTCTTGAGAGGACAGGTCGACGCATGGGTCCGACTGCTGCGGTTTTTCCATTGAAACGTAATATCACGGGGTTTTCCCCACGTTACGTTACGATGCTGCGTTCTTCTTGAATGAATGTTTACTTTACAACCAAAGAAAAGATTTCAGTTCCTCGCGGCGTCTTCCAAGGCTATCCAATAAACGACTCACAGATTTCTCCCAACACATATAATATTGATATTGATATGAATAATGCCAGGCAACAGTCACGATTACGCGGATACAAGATTAAATTCCCTGAATAAATGCTGCGCGTTCAGTCGTAAAAAACTGGTCAAATGCTCGAAGTACAGTACTGTACTGTGCAAAAGACGCAGAATTGATTTTGTTTCAACAGATATTCTCATTCTCAAGAAACCCAACAGAAGTTGCGTAAAATTATAAAAATGTCGAACATTTTTCTATTATTTCGAAGAAAATCACCCGTTTCCTGGGGGATGACGTCTGACTTGTAGCCTTTTCAATTTTTTTTCGGTTCATCAGTTTTGTCAGTCTTTGAAATTTTGTTTCAGTTCTATCAGGCGTATGGATTAGGTATGTAACTTCTGACAAATTAATGTTGAATTCCAGGCAAATTTTTCATTGCCCAGTTACAGATGGAGAGGAGAATGTGAGGTGACTCAATGCTTAAAAAAATATAACGCCGGCCAAACTAGCTTGTTTCAGAAATTAATAGGAAGTCCACGAGTAAATTAAAAATCTTCTCACAGACCTTCATTCCTCAGATTTAATGCTCATGGTGCAATAGAAAAAATTCTTTCCGCCCATCTTTGAAATTTTGGCGTTAATGACGCTAAAAGTGAGGATTTTTCTTCATCACAGGGAACAAGTTACTTAAGGAAGAACCCCAATTACAAATACCCCCCTCGCGATTGAACACAGACTCGCCTTGTTACAGATCCCACATTGACTTGAAATCGGATTCGGAAACACGAGTAACCAAAAGAAAAATACTTCAGGCAACTGAAAAAAACTTTTGAAGCATTCCCCGCGTTCTTCGTTGAACTCAAATAAAACGGGAATCCATCTCACGCTTATTATCTTTTCCTTCCGCATCACAACAGGTCAACAGCACAGTAGGCCAATACGGGACTCGATAAATCAATCAGCCCGATAGACTCCAGGCGTCCCAATCTGGGCTTGGATCTTTGCTCAGAACAAACAAACCAAAAAAAAAACTTGCGACGATGATGGAAGGTTCGCTCCTGTAAACGAAGGAGTCACGACGCTTAGAAGTCAAACGAAAACTTCCCCTCCACCGGCTATGTAATCAGACAGGATACTCGGAGGCAGAACATATCCATACAAGCAGGCTAACTGATCTCTCTCCCCCAAGCCCTTAAAAAAAAATGCTACCCCCAACGAATGAAGCGAGAGAGGTATTCATAAGCCAGATTGGGTTGCGCATAATAGATATCTACAGAGTTTCACTTCTCCGAAGTTGAACAATTCCGCCTGGGGTAGCTTGCGCAGCGAAGAAAAGTTGTTAGCGGCCGGGAAACCACGCCGAATCTCCTTCCTTCGTATCAGGCAGCAAAGAGAGAATTCGATCAGGACGGTCGAACAAAGCTTTCCTCAGATCCCCACTGAGTTTTTCTCGCATTCCCTCAGCATCTTTCTACACGGTGCTGCATAATCCATCAAAATCCCGTCGAACGAAATCCGACGTTAGTGTGTCCTAATCTCATTGCAGTTCCTCGTGACACCGGTGATCAAATCAAAACGAGGGAGAGAGAGAGAGACGGCGAAGAAACACTACTCATGACTCATCTTTCGTCAGTGGGCAGCGAGACGGACATTAATGGGAACACGGATTTGATGCCTTATACTCTCCGCATCCTATAAAAATGCAACACGGTGGATCAAACAGAATATTATGCGCATTAATAAGATTACGATTCCCACGTCTACTTACAGTGCGTGACAAAAAAAAATCTTAAAACAAAGAAGCGCATAGAATGCAAGTTTCCCGCCAATGACCAGTGCGACACACCTCCGCTTTTCGTCACGAATGATACGGATTGCCAACAACTTGGCGAAGTCGGATTAATTGAGCCAACTCAGATCGTAACCTTTCTCGTGAAGACCAGCAGTTTGATTGTCGAAGTTACGGATGAAAAAAATTAAACGCCATTCGGTTCCTGGTTTTGATTTTTCTCAACGGGTATTCCACAGTACTGTATATAATACCTTCCATCTACTCCGATAATCACAACGGGATCAGGTAAAAAGGGCACACGATTTCACCCATTGACATTCAGCGAGGCAAATCGGATTCCTGGTCACATCACTGCAATTTTCACATGCCAGTAATGCCACTTGTTTCCCCTATTATCCTGAGATACATCAATTCATGCGGATGAGAACTCAAAGCATGATTTAAAGCGCGGAACAAAGAAAATTACCAAATTGATAATTATTTTTTGAATGTTCACGGGAATTTAGAGCCTCTGATCTGATTTTCAAAATCATGGGCATGATATGCGAAAAGCGTTGATACCCCACTCGATTATTATGTATAAGGATGATTCACGAACTAATAAAACAACAATAGTAATATTTTGGAGAATTATGAATGAAAACACGGTTAGGAAATTTGTGTCAAATGAAGGTCAGACGACATTGAAGAATATGAACTCTTCTGATATCATGCCATCAACCCCACGCGTTCGACCTCTCGAAGACAAGGACATTTTTGTTGGCCTTTTGGGAATAAGCATGGCAGATGGCACCAAGGAAATGGGAGAAAATTAGGGACATTCTCAGATCAACGAAATCTTCCGTCAAAATGCGAATGATGACGAGGGAAAATGAGGGCATCTGCAATGGAAAAAAATACACCTTTAGTCTGTTGGATTCGTAGATTTTTCGAGGATAAATTTAAGATTTATCCTCAAGAAAAAGAACAAAACATCATCTTTCCTTTCCCTAAGAACAACACTTGGGACGAAACTAGGAATACTGTATTTTACTAAGTCCCTCGTTTGACAGAAGATAAAAACTATATATTCCCCAAAGTAATTGTGTTGCTGCGGGTCTGCTGGCGCGTGAACCACCCCATCCGTACGTAGTTTTCAGATTCTTCATAAAATTTCGAAAATGAACCTTCTGCGAGGAAGATCGCCATTTATTTCGGAGAGTCACTTTTTTCGCGGGAAGTTCAACACTCCTTCACCCTCGATGCCCGACAAACCCAGACGACCGCCGTTCCCTAGCAAATGATGGAAAGATTTACGAACATCTTTGCTTCCGAAACGCGTTCGTCGGTTGGCGAATAACCCGAGAAAATGGCAAACGGGGGATCACCACGCTCGGCCTCAAGACAGCGCGATGGTTCCCCCGGGAAAAAAGCTCGAGATAACGGCCCTCAAGCACCATAACGTTCAACGGAGTCGTCCGCTTCGATCATTTTCTAAAAAAAAAAAAACCGACTATAGTCAAACACACGACACCAGCACTCAGCCATTGTCCGTGAGAAATACCCCAGCTTGGTCCACTCTATATGTGGGAAGACAAAAGCCGAAAAAAAAAGAAGCTCACATAGGAAACACGAACCCTTCGGGTTGGATCGGATCCTAAACTTTCCCACGAGTCCAGCAGCGATCGAAACGAAACGCTGTGAATCCACCCGAACGACAGTAACTTCTCGGGGAACACTGCAAGCCCGTCCGAACATCACTGGAAATACTTCAGCGTACACAGGGTTTCTCCGAAGACCACGAAGAATTACCGGGAAAACACCATTACAACGGAATGAAAGATTTCGCCCTTTTAAGCAACTTATTGTTGGTCCATTAATTTCACTAAATTCCATCTGACCAAAAGAATAACTTCCATTTGGCAAATGTTTCTGTGCACTAACTGATTTCCTTGGAAGAAAAAAAAAAGCCTTCGATGACTTTGTTCATCGAAGACGGTTTTTTGGTTGTCACAGAATGCTCTGAACTACTGAACAATATAACGAATAGAGTCTCGCCCTTGTTAAAAAGCTTTTGAAAATTTGACGGAGTGCTATAAAAAATTATCAGTACAACATGGGAATGCAGATTATTAAATATACAGTAAACACAAAAAAGCCCTCCGGCTGAAGCAGTAATGGAAAAAAATGTAACACAAAATTGGTAGGTCATCCCGAACAATCGCAGCATGCACAATGTTTTCTCCAAGCTATCAGATACGATGCTCTTCACATGTTCAATATCGAGTTCCTTAGATCATTTCTGATACTGTAGTATCAAAGTTGAATCTCCTTGCTTGGAACGCTTTTCTTCTCAAAATGACAAAAAGCAGTGAAAAATTTGCCCCTAGGTATCATATACTCCTGCCATGAAACATATTTTTGACTAGCCGGCAGTTTTCTTCAGAAACACCGTGTACTGTACACACTGTATGCAAAATCTCTCTTCCCGATTGCCTAGGGAATGCTCTCCGCATAAACCGGCGGCGGATGAAAAATCGTTTCGTTTGCCAGCGGGGACAAAGAAGAAGGGAAAAATAAATGCCTATAGCCACCTCGACGGGAAAAAAACACCCCGACGTCTAAGCATTAATAAAAATAAATGCGGGCCGCATAAACCGGAAACGAACGCTGCAAATCCCTCGCACGGAAGCTCATGCATTTTAAAATCACGACCACGGCCGGAAATCACGAGCATTACTGCGCTCTGTGCGTCGTCTCCATCTTTCCTTCTCAAGTTTTCCCGAAAACAACGCACCGTGCTCGTAAATGGATAATGAGCTTCGAGGGCGTAAACCACGGCTGTGTTTGTACAAGTTTAATCAAGAAATCGATACTTCGACACGACGCACTTCCTTCCTCTGTCCGAGGTCAACGCCGAAGGGTTTGCATACGTGTAATGGTCACCGAGAACAAAAAGTAATTTCTTCGAATTCGTAAAATTTTTTTTCCGATTCGATACAGTGCGGTGATTCAAGTTATTCAACACACAACCACATCCGGATTTAGACATACGGTACTTTAAAATAAACAACTTAAACATTAGGCTCATATTATGTCAGACTAGGGAGCACCACTGACACTCGAAGAACGAGTCCAATTTTCATCCATGAGAATGTCACAATTCACAATACAGGTGGAATCTCTTTACAACAATCTTGTCTTCAATGCTTTTCTTTGTACGACGAATTTTTTTTTTGTGGAAGCATGGGGTTCTCTTTCTATGTTTTAGGGGTCCTTCGAATTTTGCTGCAGAGAGTCCACCTATAAGTCCTATATATTCCACTGGTTAATATCTTGCATGATTCGAGCTTTTCTTCAAAGGTCTATCAAATTAAAATATTCTTTCCTCGAGATACATTTTCGCTATTTACTTTTAAAAATTCCTGGCTTGGGATGAAGTTCTTCGATAAATTAAAGTGATTCATAATTTTGAAAATTTTGATTATGCCTGATAAATAACTTTTGCACATTATCACAAACGTGGCTCCAAAGGAAACAAAGTTCAAAAACCCACGTGAAAGGCACAGAAAACCTGGCTTACAAGAACCAGTAACCGAATTCAATTATTTATAGACTTCGTAAAGCAATCCCACATGAAGTTGGTGTGTTCAGCGAATTTATACAATTTTGCTCAAGATTCCACTGGCGTGACACGAATCACACGAGAACGTATATTGCAAAAATTTTCATTTCACATTAACCTCTCAGAATTTAGCCGAAAACTCGGTGTATTTTTATGCGGCTCAGGGAAATTAATTGCATCTAAAATTACGCAAAACAGGAATTTGATAATTTTCTACGAGAGTAAGCTCAAAATGAACAAGGTTGCTCACTTCCTCAACTTGAATGGGGCTGATAATGCTGCACTACGTATTCACGAATCAGTGGAAGAAAAAAATAGGTTTTTTTTATTAACACCACGAAAGAAGTCTACAGTAAATTATGAAGCGTGGTGCAGTTCTCGTGAAATCAAAAACGAGGTCGAGGTTACTGTGAGTGACGCCAGAGGACCAGCAGACAAAAAAAGAAGAAAAAAAAATCGTCGAGGGAAAAATAAAGGATACACTGAAACAAATAGCGAAGGAAGTGGACAGGAATATATCGTCGCGAATTACCCGAGAGAGATTCGTTCTCCCACCACTATCTCCCCAGAAAGACGTCCTAACGTGCTCCCCTTTTTCCCATTGTCATTTTCATCGTACCTTTGGAGCAAATCGCTTCCGAACAGGTTTTTAATCATCCCGCAGATATCAACCCAGAGAGCAGGGACACATTCCCAGAGGAAAACGGCACGCCAGCAATGGAGACACAGGCCCGCAATCAATGCCAGACGAGCCAGCGGAAATTAGACGATGACCGACACATTTATCACTCACCTACGAAGGGCAATCTCGGGAATGTGCTTCCGAAACTTTTTTCCCTTGCTGCTCCGAATCCTCGAATGTCTGCTTCTATTTTAAAGTTTGTTTCTTTTTCACCAACATAAAAATGTCTCCTGCGATAGTGAAGGGGAATTGCAGGCTCATCTTTCTCCTGACAGAGTCTCTAGACGGTGGCAAAAAAATTCAGGAATTCCAACCTCTCTTGACCATCAGTAAGATCTCTCAAAAGATCGTATCGGATTGAGTCACTGATGAAGCGAGGAATAGTTGGACCGAATTTCCGATCGGATTCTCCAAAAAGCATGATATTTTACGTGAAAGTACCCCACGGCACGCTTACAGATAAATTGTTCCAAGAATTCAGAATACGTATCACGAATTCATTTCTAACCATTCACGTTTTACCTTTGCATTTTACACGTGGGGATCTTGAAGACAGCGAAGTATGAACATACCCTTCAAACATTAACCTCATCATCTTTTCCACGATTTCTAAAGGACATGTGACTTAAAAGCCTGATTCCTACCGAAGTACTCGTAGAGATTAAGCTGGTGATTGAAGCATGAGTATAATTAACCCACTCCTCTGACTCTGAAGAAATTCAATACAGTATTATCAACGTGTGCGAACATTCGCAGGAATTGAAAGGAAATATTGTACTGGGCATAAGATTTTTTTCATTTTAGGGGAGCTAAAATCGATCGATTTCGTCAAACCGACCATTTGTAAATCATGTATTTTCTTCCGAGTATCAAGAGGTAAGCTGGCTATCTAATAAAGAAGTAAACTCACGTGAGTTGCTCGATACGATACAGTACTTTCATACTCGCAACGCAGACTTCTTTGCCTCAATAAGCCTTCCGTTCTTCGAAATGTATTCGGACAGAAGCAACAACAGACTACAGTAAAATGTTGGTCCTTTTTTCAAAGAAAAGCTAAGCATTTTTCGGGAATCGAGTAATAGTTGAAAGCCGGCAAGCAGTACCGGCTGTTCCGTTTTTCGCTTCCGACGGGAAGTGTAACGCGAGGCATTCGAAATGCGCTTTTTCGTAATGCCGAGACGGGCGGGGAAAAGCTGGGTCTTGTTTCCCGCCGATTTTTGCGCAGACCTCCCGACCATTTCCCAGAACTCCTGTCTTATGCCGTGCGGAAACGTGATCGATGCGCCGGGGGCTGGGATGTGACAGGGCGTGGGAGAACGGAATGCGGGTTGATGTTTTTCGTAGCTTTTGTTTTGTTCTTCTTCTTCATCTTCTCCCAACAGGATCGATGATAATGGGATCGTTGCGTGACATGGGTAGCTCGGTGACGTAACAATTGATCCAGCTTCTGATGTGCTCGTCTTTCCGTGATTTAATTGTGTCTGCCTTTTTTCCCCCCTTCTACCTGCATACGCTAATTCGCCCTTGACTTAGCGTCACCAGCAGTCTCAATTCTGACTTACACAAGACGAACAACATATTCTCTAAGGAACATCAACGGTCATGACCAATTGGTCCGTGGCAAGCATAGACGATAAACGTAGACTTCACGAAAAAAAAAACTACAGTACAATTTTTTTTCAATCCCACCAGTAATAAACCGCTGTTAAAAATATGCTTGTACGGTACTTCAATTTCTAGATTTTTGCTGATTATCCAAAAGTCAAATAAACAGAAAAACAATAGAACACATGGCTCAGGGAAAACAATTTCTGAAAGGCAGAGCAGGTCTTTTCCTGAAGGCTCAATGCTTACGGAAAATTTTGACTGTGTCGAGTAATGGAGTACTGTACAGTTACTGCAAACTTCAGTCCATCCCTCATGATGGGGCTTGTTTGTTCCCAAGTCAAGCATACGCTTCCAGAAAACGTATCATTATTCGAATATATACACCAGCCGGAAGTTATGTTTATTCGGTCGTCTGTTGGCGACAACTTTTGCCTGGCTTCTCCATCGAGTATCGGCTTCACATCCGGGATGGTGAACTTGTCGACGCCATAAGAAACGACTAGCTTCTTCGTGAAAAACAATTACCAGATAAAATAGCACGACATTCAAATGGGAAATACTGTATTCGCACTTGTATTTGAAGAAATTTTTTCAGAAAAGCCTTGATTTTACACGCGTTCGAAATGTTCGGCAAGCGTCAAAAGAAATGTTCTCTGAGAGTTTTCTAGTACAATATTCGACGAGGCGAAGCATTTCAAAATTAAAACCCAACGTAAAAGGCTCCAAGACTAAGAGAACGGTGCTTCCTGAATCGGATAATTGTACAAAACCAAGAAAGAAGATTATTTATTGTCCATGGAGACCAATAAATCGTCAAAAATAAATGAATTACGTGGAAATTCAACACTTTCAAAAATAAGAAGAAATGAAACGGCATTACGGATGATACATGCACAAAAGAATTTACGAGCCCCTTCGCGAAGTGATGAAAAGAAAAGGCGATTCTAGCATCAGTACTGTATCATCATATTCATAATCTGATGTATCTTGAACTTGAAAGGAAGAACCTTCTTTTCGTCGTCATCGGTTGATGCTTAAAAAAAATAAGCTGGGGCATTAAAAATGGGGCATTTTACAGACGACGTTTTCCTGCCGTCGTCGCAGCAACGTTGACAAGGAGAGAATATTTCGGCTTTCAACCGCAGCACAGGACGAGAATAAAAATAATAAAAACCCAAGACGAAAAGAACCCGATCTTCCAAAGCAAACAGAAGAATACGATCTCTTCCCGAGCAATGTCTTCGCCTCACGGCGACGAACCAGGCGGGGAAATGAACTCAACCATAAAGGTCGCATATATCACGCCAAAACTCCAGACACTCTTGCCATGGAAACGGACAAGCGACAAGGAGATGCGAGCGGAAATAAAGCGCACGGAAACCGGCGACGAAAATTTTTTTCTCCCATAAATACAGGCACCCCCCGTTTCTTTTTTGCTTTCCGACCCCCAGAATTTCGCTGACTCGGTTTTGCGCCCACTGGAAATTCCCCGCGACAGCAGCTTCAATCCCTCTCTCGGGGTTGAGGCATACAATGAATCCTTCTCAGGCTTTTCCTGTTCAACTCCATTATTCACAACTAAAGGTCTGCGTACCCGCGGCGTATGAACAACACGACACCGAAGTTCCGCTTTTCGTTTCGGCACCCCAGTTAATTACACAATCCGTACCCGGCTGCTGATTCAACGGGGTCAAACCCACGAGCTTCATTAAACATCCACAGGAGGTAGGGAAGTACAGTACAGTACAGCATTAACTTCCATAAAAGATGCACTGCCGTTCGTTCTTGGCCCCAAAAATGAAGATGCTATTTTATTGCATTTAACGTGATTTCTTCCTCACTAGTGTTCTGTTGATTTTACTTATGTTTTAGTCACGAGCGCAATCTCATCAAACACCCAGCAAAAATCAGTATTCTAACTTTCGTACCCTCCATCCAAGGACAAATAACACCCAAGGTTGAGTTCAATCATTTTTTTTAAAATTCCGATACTAAAGGTCGTGTTAATCAGCCAGAAGCAATCACCCGATTTACCAACGAATACAAAACGACACCGAATATACGATGCACCCTAATTTTTAAAGCCAATGTTCACAAAAAGTGTCTTATACTGTTCTCTAATGAATACGGCACAGTCAAACCTGTCCAAGTCGAATTACACAAAAATTAGTCAGGGAGGTTTGGAATTAGGAAAACAAGAAAACTTGTTGGGGGGAGGATAAGAAAAACAAGAAATTCTAATCGGTGATATTCTGGGCCTTAAATTGCTTCTTATATGAGTCGACAGGATGCTGAACTTGGGGGCAACGGTTCATTTTTCCAATCAATATTTCACCTCCTTTCGAAACACAAGTTCACTTTTTACTGCTTTTATCTTTCCTGTGTCAATAAAATAACAGACAACAGGCTTCCAGAAATTTCTAGTCACAGTGGTTTTATGGAGAAAACCTTTGATTGAGGGAGGTTTTTAATACATTCTTTCAAAAGGAATCCAACCGGGAACTTACAAAAAATATTGACACAGAGGTTTGAGTAATCAAGGTTCAGCTGTAACAATTTCCTGAATAAACTTTTATTTCTCGCACTTAATGATTAAAAAATTCCTTCGTTGACCTCGTAGAGATAGAAATACGAGAACCCGAGCTTTCTCAAATACGCAGATGGTTCACGAAAAGCGAATCATGAGACACAATAAAAAGCCAGCAGGTATCCTCGTAAATCTTGATTCACGTCATGCGGCTCATGGTGAGCTCCGTACTTTCGCAGACTCAAATGTAGTAAAAATTCGGAATTACGCGTAAATTCCAGAAAAAAGGAGGGAAAAGGAGACGAGGCAACGGCTCCCACAAACCACACCCAAGACATTACATTCGATCCTTTCTACCCGACCCTTTTTTTTTTTATAACCACACGCCGAATAAATGAACCACAGGCTGCTTCCCCCGACGTAAAACGTAGAGTGAGGCCGAATTTGAAATTCTAGATTTCGTTCTCTTCAAACAATATCTTCCAGATCAGCAGAATGAGAGCAGCAGCGAGGGAAAAATAGAACAGGGTTTCTCGTGGGACCATAACTGTCCCAAGAGCATTTCATTCAATGTTCGGCAGATGTCCTCCAGAACAAAGAAAAAAATATATGGGGCGACGTCTGCTCCGCTTTTCTCGTGACAGTATTCCTGTGACTTTCAAGACACTCTGAAAGATTTCGGCTCCCGAAGAAAGAGTTCCCAAGCCCGATCAGTTCACTGAAGATGGGTAATATCTCATCGTGCCCTCGCATCATCAACAGGATTTCACGCTGTTCCTCACATATGCAGCGGATTGCTTCGTCGTCCAGCATCTCGACCACACACACAAACACGAGCTACAATCCTTGTCAGTCTATTCCCCTCGGTTGAAAAATTAGCAACCCAGATGAAAGCAACTGCGGAGGCTTCTTCAGATCTTACGATGGCATTGATGAAGTATTCGAAGGCGCTTGAGCTGCCAGCCATGCAATCTTAATTTATCTTCCTTTGGGCTTTGGTCAAGCTCCTGGCTTCTTTGCTCGACACGCATGCGATAGGCAAAATTTCAACCCCAATCCATGTGACTACAATAACGTTACGGAAGCACGTAGAATACAATTTGAATAACTGCTACATTCTTTTGTTAATCCTCGATTTTCAGAGCCACTGATTGAGCTCTTGTCCACCCAGATACCACGTGGAATCTCTCTAAAAGAATTTTGTCAAACGATTTTCTCTGCATAACGAACATTTTTCTTCGTCCCACAGGGTGCTCTCTCCATGTTCCAGGGGTTCACTACAGCAAAATTATCTTTAAAACGAAAATGTTCTTGTCCCTCGTATTTCGTCGTAGAGAGTGTACCGTTTTAATCAATTTAGAAAAGTGGAAAAAAGTTCTCCGAGGAGGAAAACGGAATTTACCAATCATCGAACTAGGAATAGAATAACCAACTTTCTCCCAACCTTGGAAGAGAAGAAAAATTTCCAGAGGCCTTCGGGATTCCTTTAAAAAACATGAACTTCAACTTGCTTCTAATGAAATCAATAAAATCTTTAAACTCCCGAAGCTTTTGTTGATCTTGATCTACACGCGCATGAAAAATACCCAAGAGTGCAGGGAATAAAGCGGCACCAATTTAAATTAGGTAGGCCACTTTCTTCTGATCTGACTTTAAATTATGACCCAGTTTAGTTAATTGCAGGGCCAATAAAAAATTTGCGCAACCAAGTTGAATTTCCTCAAAACTAAGCGTCAGACCGATTACTCCATGCACACTATCGACCAGAAAAAAAAAAACTTATCCGCGAAATCTCGATCATAAACCTCCACGACCCGCTACATGAAATGATTCGTGGGATCACGATATGTACAAAGGCAGGATGCTGGTAAACTTTCCCAAACAAGACACATGAATGTTTTCATGAATCATGTAAATTTCGTCACGAGCGTAAGCGAACGAGACGCAAAGAACAGTAGTCGGCGGAAAACGCATGGATGAACTACACATTTCCGGCACTGAACTCTTCCAACAATTCCCGCGGAATGTTCATTCCAGTCGGGACGAAATTAGCTGGGAAGCGCGGAATATGCAAAGAATTCACACTCACTTGTCACCAGCTCGGGTCTCATCACCGTGAGCATAGCATGCGAGCACGGCGCCTCCCAAGGCGTGTCCTCGGGCACGTTCTGCGGTCTCAGGTACGTGGGCAGGTCTTCGCAACGCGGCATGCGGAAATGCCCACGCGTTTGCAAAACTCGTCCCACCTAATTTATGGAGTTTAGAGGAAAACGAAGAAGACACAATTGTCACGTGAAAGAACAGCCATGGCATAGGAATGGAAATAGATTCAACGATGCGGCAATGCGAAAAGGAGAATGAAAAAGGGGGATCTCCGGTCTCCATGCTCACAATTGAATAAACCATCTAACACCTAGAATATTCTTGCGTTGTGCAAAAAAAAATCAAGCAGAGGGATATGGCACGAAAAATGGAATTCTTGAAGCCAAAGGATATTCCCAAGTTTCGAAAGAGCAATTGAACGTGTACAGTAAAACACTCGGAATCTTGAAGCCTCTTCTGTTGCGCCCAGAAATCAACGAGGAAGAATACTGCACGAAAAATACAAATTTTTCAAGTTAAATAAAATTTCCAAGTTTTGAAAAAGTAATGCGAAAAAGAGAACGAAAAAAGGGATCTCCGAATCTATGCTCTGAATCGGATAAATGATTAAAATCATGAAAAGTCTAACGTCGCGCCAAAAAAATCAACGAGGAGGAATACTGCACGAAAAATTAAATATTCGAATCATTTTCGACATGAAACCTTTCGAAACTGAAAAAAAATACTCAATCGGGCAGACGGATCTTCAAAACTAATCGTCATTTGAAGTAAGTGAAGCTTACTGTATCAAGCCGAAATTAAGTGGTTTAATTTGAACAAATTTGGATGATTGCCTGTTGAAAATTGTAATTCAAAACAGAGATCTACTCAACTCGGCCATTCAAAACTTAGAAATAATGGAATAGACTCAATAGAGGAATAGAAGGGCCAGTTCTCCTGGACTCCTCCCAGTAATTCTACGTAGATGAGATTTTAAATTGATAATAAAAAGCGTCATGTGTCGGAGACGTGCCCGCAAATTATCTGCAATGCATTTATATAGCTAAAATAAATATTTTCCCACATGAGATGAAACGTAGATGCGTGCTCATGAAGATCCGTCGTGAAACAACATAGAATTTAATTTCTGTGAGTGAACTTTCTGAACATTCGCAATAATTTGGTCATTTTGAGTGCCCTGGTCTTTGTGTGTTGATTTAATGGCAAGAATATCTTCCTTTATACTTTCAAGTGTTAAATTTGTTTTGTCAACATTCGTTTACTGCCGTCAAATTGACCGCATTGGTCCTCTGGGCACTGAGCTAAGACAAATAGTACAACGTGCACTTTTTTCGGATCTTTGGAGCCAAAATATTATCTAGAAAAACACGTTGAGTCACGATACACCGTGCAGTAAAACACAAGTTCATATTTATGACAGAGCCGAAAAATCATAAGTAACGATACTATTTTCGAAGCATGCCCTTCCTCAGATCATCCGGCTTTTCCGGAACAGAGAAGAAAAACTCCTCACCTTTTTCTCTTCTTCGATAAGGAGCCATTCGTTATAGCAGAAAAGGTCACGAACAGCCATACAGTCCTCCCTGCACAGCGGCAACCCGACCGGGTAGCCCTTCTGCATCTGACACGATGGGAACGCATAGTGGCACAGCACCACCTGTGGACACACAAAACCCCAAGCGCTCGTTGGATTAGAGCCAAAGGATGAGAGTCGTGCAGAAACGAAACAAAAACAAAACTCCTAAAAAAAAAGACGGCAGAGTGAAACAAATAAAACACAAACGATCGTCGGTAAAAAAAAACTCTATTTTCCGTGACACACGAGCTTCGCGTCCGCCTGGGAAACACAAAGGACCTCGTCAGATGCAACCCTACTACGTCACCCCCATTGTTATTGCTATCCCACACATACCAAGGGCAGAGATCTCAAGGAAAGAAAACCCCCCACTTTCGGACTTCGAATGCGATAACCTTTGTTCGGCTCGCAACGTTGTCGCGTTAAATGGCAAGAAATATTTTGATTCTTGAAAAAGGAAAAAAAAAACCTGAATGCATCAGTTCGCGATCTTCACCTACAGAAAAATAACGATTTGCTACAATATGTCAGCGGCACATCACGCTGCACAAAAAATTGGTCGGTCATACAACTGCTAGCCTGATGGCAAGTATTATGTTCTTAATGTAGTTTCGTTCCTCCAGATCCGGTCCTACTGTATTCCTACTATGAGATATTCGAAAAAGTAATCCTTTGTTGAAAATAATTATGAAAACAGTGAGACGAGCCTTGCGAAAATATCTCCGAGTCAGAATTAAAGAGAAAAATGAGGAAGTAAAGGCGGATGGCTCATTCCGTAGGACCACGAAATGATTAACGTCGCTATCAGACCACTCCAAATGGGGCAGAAATGTGGTTCAACTGCGATCCCGGAGGGAACATTTCGTCACCAACGAGAAAGAGAGAACAGGGGGACGCTTTACTTAATCTCAGACCAAGATTCATCAACCGGGACCACATCGGGTCCATCAGCTCAAAGCCTTGCATGAAAATGCCATCAGGAACCTCATTTCCGAGTATCGCCTCGGGTCCGCAGTTGGCGAAAAGCACGGGCCAAGCATCGATTAAACCTCAAGTTTTCCACCCGAAAGCATCTTTCCGCAGCGAGGTCCCAGCGAAATTCGCATATCTGCCTGAAAATTTCCTCTCGACGTCTGACGACTCATCGATCTGCCAGAAGTCTTCCATCAATGTCGTCTTCTCTCTCTCCCCCCCCCCCTCCTTCGCACCTCGCATCAATTCTCACGGATGTAGAGAAAAAAGGAAGCTCCAAGCAAATAAAAATGAGAACGAAAAAGAAGAAAGAACGACGGGTTTCTAGGGGACCTCCTGATAGACGTACATGGGAGCCGACATGCAGTCATTGACAGCGAATAGAACACGCCTCTCAAAGAGCACGGGAAGTGCTCTGGGATGGTGATTATTGTGCGCTCAGCTGGATGGGTCAATGCCAGCGATGGTAATGAGGATTGCCAGTGCCTTTTCTCGCGAGCTCGGTGGATCGAACCGCATCTTCCACCAGGCTTTTCGAAATGGCAATCATTTTCGTCTAGAAACCTCGAAGTCTGCGCAACTTTTCTCGTCAGTACACTATTATGCAAGAACAGTACTAGGATGATGTGTCTGTCACGGTTCTCACTTCTGGTGACGATTTCAACCATGTTTCAAGATTTTGTTGATAGGAAATGCTCAGATTGCTTCCCTTCTGACATGTTTTGTTCACACAGAAAAAAAAATCCAAGAATAATAAGCGACATTTTTCCAAGGATAAACAAGGAGGGAAAGAAGCAGACGAATTTTCGATGAATGATGCCTTGTGAACGGCTCAAATAAAAAATTTTAAAACAAGGATTCCCCCGAAAACTGTTTATAGCGGCATTGATTTGACAACTACAGCAATACAAAAATGTTACCGACTTATTTATCAGCTAAATATTTTGGATTTATCAAACTTCGGTGTTCGTACAGGAGATCTGGGGGTTTTTTTTATTGTTCGGGAAGACAATGGGATTTTCAAATACCCGCATTAAATGAACCGATTCAATCGAAGAAGGATGCTCCAGAAGTTTCATCTGTTGATTGACTCGAAATGAAATTCTTCTGTTACTCATGCGACTCGGTCAAATTGCTTCAAACCACCGTAAGAAGCTTTTATTCCATTGCTGGGGCTTTCTTGAATCACAATCTTGACTTGAGGAAGTTCTTGATCACTTTTGAAACTTTTAAAGTACGAAATTCTTGACATACAGTTTTACCGGTGCCAACATCATTAAGAACATAATACTTTCCTCGTAAGTGTACGATCAGAGGCATTCATTTGAAACGCAACCGGGACATTCCTATCAAGACACTTTTTTGATTATTCGAAATACTTTTGGCCTTTCATTTAGACTACTGAATTCCAAACCCATACGCTAGCTAAATTTTAAATTACAAAGAAAACGTTAACTTTGACCGATCCGTCTTCAAGTTTCAACAAAAACTAGCAAAATTTGAATCCGTAATCTGAAAATGAACGAAGATTACTCTATTCATCCAAAAAGACTCGAAGGCGGGAGGCACAAGATTGTCAAAGCGTATGAACGAGCCGTAAAACATCACTACCAATTTACAGCGCATTTCCAGAAGTTATCACACATCTGATTTTACGATTACGAGTCCTCGAAACTTGTTACAATTTTTTTCTAGTCGAAAGCATTCCCTAAATACGAGTTTCCATCAGGCTTGAATTCTATCTTCGGGTGCGCAACCAATTCAATAAAACTGACCGTGGAAAAGAGCTCGCATTTGGACACACGCGAGTCCCGGTTTCTCAGCTTTCAAGAGGCTATATAATTACCTATGATTACTGAAAAGCAAACAGAAAATTATGATGAATATTTAGAAAAAACGGGGAAAAAAGGTGGCGGGAGAGAAAAAAAAACTGGTATAAAATAAATATAAAAAGACGGGGAACGTTCGACTGACTGCAAATGCAAGTGCGGAACGTTCAGGAATGCGGGAGAACAATTGCATCCATGCAGATGAAGAGGAAGGCGCGCGATGTTTTCGGAACAATGTCGACGCCAGCACCCAGCACCAGCAACCCGGACCAACGTGTCCCGGCCCAGTTGATCCGGAATGCAATTACTGCGCACACTAGGCTCATCCGTTCCCACTGCTCTCGCACGCCCCAACGCTGCGCTTTTGCCCGCAGATTGATGCGCCGACACAAGAATTCCATTATGAACTTCCTTCTCGGAACTCTCGCTAAAGGTACACCTTCTCCAACGACAAAAAAAAAAAAAAATCAACCATGAAAAGAATCAGAGAAAAGAAAAAAGTGCGGATGAAGCCCTCAACTCGAATGACGCGCGGAAGTGACCAAATTTGAAGTTCTGGGTTTTCGAAGAAGGTTTCATTCGTGCGCGGACTCAACAAATGGATATTGCCTCTCCAATACGCACTGGTACGCGTGCAGTACAGTATTTCCGAAAGACAAATGCGATCATCTTTTCGAAACTCAATTTAAAAACTCTTCGAAATATAATACGCAATACGATCCCCGAAAGTTCGGAAAAGGAATGTACTGCATCACACGGATCATGAATGTACAGTAGAACTACAAGGATAAAAAAATCGCCTTGCGATGACGCAACGTCCCCTAAATTTGAAAAGCGATACTGTATTTAAATTACGAATCCTATGAGAACAATCATTCAAGAAATAAAGATAAATCGGTCACAGATTGAATCAATAAATTATCAGAGTCGGCCATCCGTACTTCTGCATTTTATTGACATTTATTGATCACACATGTTCCTAAAAATCTGTAACTTGTCACAGACCAGTATCCGTCCTCAAATCGACATTTCATGATCCGGGATCATTTTTATTCCTTATTTCAACGTTTAATATTTTCCCCGCCCACAACTGAATTAATCTATTATGCTATCTTCAAGCACTGTACTTCGGTTCTGAGCAGAATGAGTGTTGAACATTTTCGATCTTACGCGCATATCAATATACTCTATGTAAATAGGGCATTCTGTGATTGGCCCAGATAGTGTAGGTTCCAGTGGATTTAAATTAAAAGTAACATTTTACGTACAGTACTTGAGAATATGGCAACAGAACACTGCATTAAATGGGCTTTTCTGAACTCTCTCGTGCTCCTGATAAATGCAGGAATTTATCATATCCGAAGATAACCTCGAGGAAAGAAACGTCCTACCAGCCTGGAACTGCACACATATTCTCGGAACTGACAACCGCCTTTTTTTTTAATATACGCTTTAAAAGAAAGGAAAAAAGACAGTATTTTTCACGGGGAGAACTAGACAGGACGAACGGTTGCAAAAATTTTCAAGATGGCGAGCCTCAAATATGTTCAAGATAAGATCTTGGGGAGGCAAAGTTCAGCCTCCAGAGGAGGGCAAACGCAGCAACCGAGGCTTTTCTGTGATCTTTCCACCTTACAACAAGTTCAAGATAGGATAACTCCCCGTTTTCCTCGCAAAAGTTCCGGCAATTCCACTGCTCCTGCTAGCTATAAATGGATTCGTCTGCCGCATTTCACGACTTCCTCTGAAACTTCTTCTGGCACGTATACGGAGACCTGTACACTTGAGGGGCTTGAAAGCAAACTGGAGAGGAAATGCCTGAGTTTCATGAATTATCCATTCACCATCGCTCGAGGGAATACTGTCCCAACTCCGTTCATCTACATGCTGATGAACCACTTTCCTAGCATAAAAAGTTTACAGTTTGAAAGACATTCGGAGGATCTCGCATTCGACGCGAACACAGGGATAAGACAGAAACCGCGCGACACGAGGAAAATGCGATTCCTAGTTGGCTCATGACTTTTAAATTTTTCTTTTCTCGGAAACGAAAAATGTCAAGTGCTGAACATAAAAAAATCTTTGCATTCTGTATTATTAATTTTCACAGAAAATATTAAATCCTCACAGGAAACCGATGCGCGCTTTCCATGTTCAAAGTGATATTCGTTTCAACTTTTTGCCTCGAAAGTTGAACCTGAAAAATATTTTGCTAGGATCTAGGATTGCTTACTGATGATAGTGATGTTATGGATGATACGACGAAAGGGGTACAACGGTAAATCTTCAGGGTTTTCCGATGATTTTCTTGGACCTAATTTATATTCTGTATACACAAAAAATATTTCAAAAGTATTCTCGGATTCTCTGGGATTCACCGTTCTTGAAAATTTACTTCACAACGGATATTTCCTGGTATGTTCACTCAAATTGAACTTCTCGAGGATCCGGAAGATCTACTGATTCTCATAATGATTTCGGCTGTCAGTCTAATCTCCTCAAACATTCCCATTCACGATCTGAATTACTGTATATATCTTGTATCCCTTATCTGGAATGCGTCAAGATTGGAATATTTCAGACAAATTACGATCCATCGACAAATCCCCTTTTTCAAAAATCCACACAGAAATTATGTTCATTTTCCGTCACGAGAAGACATCGCACAAGACAGGATTGATTTCTGAACGTCATCAATCAGTCTTAAAAGGATGAAATCCATGCCGCAACAGCGTTCCTCGGCATGTTGATCAACCACTTTCCAAGTCCCGTCCATGGCGGCACAAGAGCACTCCTATTCACCACATCTCTCCTATTCTCCGTAGAATTTTCGTCGGCAAATCAGTAGCCCCTGTGATATGCAAATCTCCCCGCCGCAAGTTGGCTTCGTTCTCACGCTCAGCACGGGACTCTCGGTGTTCGAGCGTAGCACAAGAGTGCGGCTTCGGTCATACAAGTCCTACATGAAGGATTTGCTCGTAAGGTCCTCAGTGCGAATCGCTGCTTCGACACACAACAGAAAAGAAGAGTGTATTTGGAGCCGTTACCGAAAAAAAATACTGAGAAAGTACTGAACTTGACTTTTTCTCAAAAGAGAACTGCGCCGGAAAAAACGCGTATTCCTTAAAAACCGGTCAGGATTCGACAATAAAACGATGCTAGGTGGCTTCGAGAGTTATGTTCTTTCTTCTTGAAAACTCCTCACAACCATACGTCAAATGCCAAGTTACTGAACACAAAAAATAGTACGCGTGAAATTACTTACGCAGTGAAGCGTACCATCATTTATTCTTGGTCAAAAACAGAACAACATCTTGCAAATAAAGGCTCTTTAAGTGAACGGAATAGAAAATTTGATCAAAAGTTAGAGGGCATTTTAATCAAGCTCTCGAGTTTTCCTATACGAAAAATCTTCCTCTCTTGCTCGACTGCAGCCCCGATTATTTTTTATCGGTTCGGTGTGGCAAACTTGGGTTCTAAGAAGTTGAGACTCGTTAGCTTCCGTCCAGTTTTCCACAGTTATAACGTGGAAAATTCCAATGCAAGGATTACAAATAAATCCTCGCAGACTGCAAATTTGGTCAAAGGGATTCTTCGAATTTGCATCACTTTTTTCGAGACGCACTTTCCTCAGACTGGATTTTGATAGCAAAATGCAATGGGTTCCCACAACTGTTAGTTTCTACCGAAGTTTACAGAAGTAATGGCACAAAAGAGCGAGTAGACATAGGAGCAACTAAGCTGAACAGCAAGAACAATGTCACCCAAGTTGACTGACTAATTGAACCAATCTTATCCAAACCTAATCTAACCTGGCTTTTATCGAAGCTTATACAAAACGTCGTGTTTAACACTGATGATGCTTGCTCTTTTGTGACTTCTGCTTCTGATGGGCCAACGCCTCGAGTTCATGCGACATCAAATAATCATAATAATGGAAAGATTATATCCTTCTCTCTTTTTTTTTTTTTTTTTTTTTTCTTTTTTTTACTTCGAAAGACGAATCGTCGGCCAACCTGAAAACTATGGACAGGATCAAACCGAACGAAAGCCAAGAATAGCACAAAACCGCCCAAAATAACGTCAGATTCTGTCAGCTGAAAAGGGCGGCACAAAAGACCGGAATGCGACACAGGATGAAATAATGCTGTCATAATTTTCTCGACCTTCCCCGAGGCGTCAAGCGACGCTCGTATTAGCTCCCAAGATGTGACATGCTAATAATCAAAAAAATTCCAGCTAAAAAAGCCGCCACTCGGCGGATCCCGTAAATAGAAGAAGCTATCAGAAACCCGTCGCTGATGGATCAAACAGAAGAACAAGGAAACGCATTACCCTATCAGCTCGAACAACGGCTGCTCCTTCTCTTTCACCCCGACACGAAAAAAGCGGTGGGAGGGGGGGGGGTTTGGGTTGAGATAGGGGTAAAAGCTTTCAGGCGAGAATCCCTGGCAGTGACGCGAGATTAGACAGCAGGGCAAGAAAAAAATAAATAGAGGAAGAAAAAAACTACGCACCTCAGCAGCGCTGCGGCAAGGCTCTTCCAGCGTCATTATGAGCTCCTTCCAAAGCCCTCCGGTGATCTGCTCATTGAGCCAGCCACCCGTGTTGTCATAAGATATGTTGTACCACACGAGTCCGGTTCCGTTCAGCTTCGCCTTGCACACTTGCCCATTGTACGGGGCACAATACCCCTCTGGTGGTGTCAACGTCTTCATTCCGCCTAAATCGAAAAGAAATAAAAAATGAAGAGAGAAACAGTTGTAGAGAACCGAGGATATACCAGATTTTGTCGTCATTTTTTCAACAACTCTGCGGATAACCCATTCACTGTAATCAAAAACCAAAAGGAACGTATACTTCGCGACACAGGAAACACGCACATTAGCCAGCCATGATCAATAATTCAGCTCATCGTCATTGAGTATTTATTATTTTTTTAATCGTTTAATCGCCTCTAAAACACTTATACTTGATGAAGATTTGCGATTGTGATCATGCCTTCTCACTTCCAGGGATATTATAGTTTCAACTCCCCCACATCGGAGCACACAATTGAGATTAAACATATTCTGTGCTGCCAAACGAAGAGGGAAATAATCCAACCTCTCCAACTGCCTCCATTTTTCACTCTTCTGGATAAACAACTCGTTAACCGGATGACGGTTGAATTTCCTCTCATGCAGATGCAAAACATGTTTTTAAAAGTTTCAGTTGAGGTCCACTTCAAGGTGTTCTTCCGCTAATTCTAGCACATAATCTCATACAGCTTGAAAAAGAGTCATTAAGACTTTAATTTGTGAAGAGTAATCTTCTGGCTTTCTTTTCGTCCAGCTATAAAACACGTCGTATTCAAAAACTAAGAGAAATCTAAAAATAAAACATAAATTATTTCCTAGCAATTGTTTGGTACTCCCTTTTCATATAAAAAAAACGCAAAAAGGCGAGCAAACGTGGCGGACTTTGGTTTCCAGCGTATAAATTTTAGAACACTAAATCAACAAAAATCTACAGCAAAATAATTACAGCGGAACTTTTGTTATACTGGCTTCGATTAACGGCGCGTTCAATGAACCGTTCCTCGATCTGATGAAAGGGAACGAAGCGGACAGCGTAATTTAAATTTTAGCTCCTTTATCCTCTTTTTTATCGAATCGAATGTTGTACGAAACGTGGGCGTCATAAAAAGATTTTTCAAGCGATCAAGAAACGTTATTACAGCATATCATTTAGTTTTCCATAACGGAATAGCAATTTCAACATTCGATAATCCGTGATACTTGAACATCATGACATTAGCGCAAAGTCATTAGTTTGGGTACTTGGAGTTCTAACGCACATCCGAGAGCGAAATTCAATACTGTGGGTTTATTTTCCACGACCCTTTCACACAATGAACACATTAAAAAGGGGTCCTCACAAACATCGCTACCAGAAAGTTTCATCAGATACACGTAAGAAAAAAAAGCCTGCAGAAAACCTACCGTTCAGCCCTATCTCGTCTCAACAAAGTAATTCAGATCCAGACTCTCGCAATTTAATAAAAAGAAAATGCCGGTATTGAACCCTAGTTCAAATTTTGTTGCTCGATAGCAATTCCTCGAGGAAAATCTCTTCGAAACGGGTCAATATTTTCAAACGCTCATAGAATCCGATCTCAAGAACAGCGTTCGGTCGGGACCATCGAGTGCAGGCGGCACGTGGCGTTGTTGAAGCTGAATGGCACTCCGTTTCTTTCTTGTACGGGCAGAGAAAAGGAAAACTCGTTTGGCATCAGGTCAGCGCACAGTGACAGCTGTACGTCGCTACACGCAAGATCGTCCATTAATGCAAAAACACGCCACTGCCGTCTGCACACGTCTGTTCGATTAATCCAATCTCAGGTTTCTCAAAAAGGAATATATACAAAAGAAAATACACGAGAAAGAAAAAAGATGGAACACTGGAAGTCGAAGGGACAAAGAGTGGGGAAAAAAAGAGGAGAGGGCAGCAATAGAGCCCGCACCCCAAGTGACTTCCGGGCAGTATAGCGGGGAAGAACGAAATCCATCGCCCGCTGAATATACACGATGGGCAAATGTTCCCCGGATCCTATTTTCCCATCGGGATCCTCTTCATCACAGCCTCGCTGCTTCTCATCAATCCTGAACGCGAAGGAGAAGCTCCTTTCGCGCCAGCGACCATCTTGCGGCGAGGCAGGTACCCGTGGGTTTATTGCTCATTCGCCGCATCATCGGCCAATGAATCTCGCACTGCCACTCATTCAAAATTCTAGATGCCGAGCCACTCGCAGCCCTTTTTCCTCCACGAAGACGGAAAGATCCCTCGAGGGGAAGGGATAAATTACCCCCGGGATATTTATGACTATTGCAGCCAAAGAACTCCTCTCATCATCATCACCATGCATACCAGAAATTTGTTACAACAGTAATATGAGTTACGCTCCAAAAATTGTACAATCACTACGTGCTGACAACCCCAAAAATCTTATTCACTAACTTTCAATATTCTCAAATGATTTTAAACTAAACTCACCGGCAACTCGTGAAGCCATATACTGTATAACTTAGTATATTTTGTAAATTCAATGAACATACTGTATTTCATACGTCTTTAATTATTTGGGAAGCATTTTTAAAATTTAGCATTTGAAATAAACCTCAGCTATTTTGAAAACTTAGACTACGGTGTGACTAACATTACTTCAAACTTCTGCTTCAAAATCCAAAATTTCTGGACTCCTTTTAACAAGCAGATCAAACTCGAAAATTTCTAAATTCGAATAACGGACCGAAATGTTGAAATCAACAAAAATATCTGCGAGAAATTTTCAAACGCAGTCGAGACTTCACTCGATTCATGTTCTGTCAATAGAAACTTCCTCAGCAAGGAAAAAAAAAGGTTCAAGGAAAGTTGATCAAATGAGGAACAATCTTGATAGAAGGCAACCGTGACGGGGATCATTTCCACAAATGATTCACCCCGCATTCGGGGCAGGAGAAGGAATGAAGCTTTACACCCTTACAAAAATGACCACTACCAGAGATGCTCATCGTCGGAAGAATACGGAAAACCCTATCACCCCAAACGACCGCACGGAACCCCCGATGAACGGCCAGAAGAAGAGAAAAAAAAATCACTTGACAAGGAAATATGACCTAATTTGCCAGGCCCGCAACCGAATCCAATATCGTAATGCAACCCGTCTCAGAGCGAACAAAAGCCGACCGAAAGACTGACTGGTATCGCTGCTTACCGGCACGGATTTCCGGTTGGTCGACAGTGACGGTGAAGTTCTTGATTGTCTCGTGCACGCGATCGACGAGGTCGTTGCGTGCGACGCAGCTGAAATGTGTGGTCTCCTGCAAGCTGACGGTCAGCACTGACTGTGAGTAGAAGTCGTGCGCCGCCAAATGCCCTCGGATTACCTACACACGCCAAGTCAGGCACACATAAAAAAGAACCAGAAAAATGTCGTTATGAAATGAATCGATGCAATCGAGCAACAACAACAAAAAAAAGACTCAAACGCGAAGTAATGACTTCATGCGCACATCCAACTGCGCTAAGACGATAACGCAAGGGTACGAGACATTCGCCCACGTTCCATCAACATAATCAAAGACGAGCTCACGACAGGAACATGCACAAGCAAGGGAAGCTCAGGTTCATCAGAGAGAATTTTGCAAATTAGGATGAAACTCGTTCGTTCGTCAACATTTCCCGGTAAAAAACCATTCGGGCTCGTTGAAATGGGTACAGGTCCACAGGTTCTCACACCCCACAAAAACAGAGTGCGACGGAAAATAACTACAGACAAAAAATAAAAGTATGCGGACGAAAATAACGCGAAAGATATTTTTAAAATGCATTTTTAATTGATGTCACCATCCTCATGAGTCAAGACACTTGATTCCAAGAGCTTTATGCATTTCCTCACTGAAGGGATAATTAAATACTGTACTGTAATTAAATGCTATTTTTGCCCCCTTCATAACTCTGTTTCAAGTTCTTTCGTCCGCATTCTCATAAGCCCATGTGGTCTGTCATCCACACTATCTTTCTTCACAAAATTCCTCAAGTACTGAAACACAGAAGAGACGCTCCTGAAATCAGAAATGCTGTCAATTTTAAAGGTGTACGATTGATTCCCGAAGAGCGAAGAACACAACATTTCGGCAACCCGAACAAGCTAAAATGCAATTCATTTTGTTTCCAAATTCGTTAGACATCAATACTAGAGGGATATTTCTAAAAAAAAAAAAAAAATTCGAAAAAAACATCCAAAGAGAACGGAAAGCTTGTCGTAATTTTCTATAGCCATGAATTCCGTCAATGGCATGGTACTCGCTGGAATCCATTAATTTTTCAGCAATGAAAAACATGGAATTTCATGCAGGACAATCTGATACATGCACAACTACACGAAAAAGAGCGAACATATTTTACCCCAAACTTTCCTGGAGAAAACCTACTCCCCTTTCCCCCGGCTATTACAAATTGTCCTACGTTTGTCAGACAAAAAAAAGCCCCCCGCTGATTTGACGACGAAATCAATAAACGTAAGACGATGACTCGCGGGGTATCGGAGCGGAAAATACTGATACCCCGCTGCCAACCCATGGTCACCGGGTACGTGAGACATGCTCCCACCATCCTTAAGGCCTATCGCCACAGCTGCGCGAGAATGTTTTCCGAAAGTACCCCCGGGATACTTTCCCCCCTCATTTCTGTTTTTTTTTCGGGAGGTTTCACACACCCGACCACAATCTCTTCTTCCATTTCCGACTTTCCCGGCGCGGCGAGGTTTGAATAATTCAACTGGTGCTCTTTAGCTTGGGCGAAAGCCGGAAGAATGAAAGGGTCCTCGAAAAAATGCTAGATTTCCTCTTTCTTCCCAGAATCGAGGTAGTTTTTTCGTTCCCGTGTGAGAGCAACGCCAAGAAATCCCGGACCAGCGGGTCAAAAACTTGGAACTTATCTCGGTTAAAACTTCGACCGGAAGCTTTATGGCACGCATAAAAAATTCCAGCGAAGTTACCACATTCGGCCCGGCATGAAATAATCATATCATGCCAGCAGCTGTTTCCGGCGACATTCGAGATGTCCAAACGCACAAATTGTGTGATGCCGACCTTTTCCGCCGAAGAAAGCCCCAGATATAAATGCTCCTTTCGCCATCCGAAATATTGCATCAATTAATTCTAGAAGAAGCACCTGAATGCGAGATACAGGTTAACGTCACGATGGATTAATAACGTCTGGTCAGCAGGTAATGAACCTGGTAAGCCGCTAACGTTGGGTTGCCAGATTTATGAATGAATAACAAAATTCCAAATCACACGCGAAACAACGCCATAATTGATACCCAACGGAAAGAGATGCGAATATAATACACGCCCAAAAAAATCTAGGGCATTTATTCATTTCCTTCAATATTAGCAAAATCTCGCAAGAGAAAATTTTCGAAATTATAGAGACAGGATATGATCGAACATTCGAAAAATATTTTAGCACATTTCAACACTAAGCTTCTTTCAGATATCGTTTTGAGAAAAAAATCGGACTACGCGAAAATATCAACACTCAACATATTTATTGCTCAATTTGATGGCGAAGCAGGTAACCGGGCAAAGCAAAGATTATTATTTCATACATTCTGGACGGCATCTTTTTTCGTGTTAATCATTTAAATAAACGAGCTGCGGGTGATCTATCGCATTTAATTGACGACGCCGGATTTTTTTAAATCCAAAACCCGTAATTTAAACGCTGGTGCTCGATTTATTCATTCACAAAATGCCCTGAATAGAAGAATCCGTACTTCATTTCACTGGATAACTTGATAAAGATTCGTTCTGACCATAATTTGAAAGATGTAACAAAAAATTTCCGAAAGTTTTAAAAGACTAAAACAAGTAAAGAATAACTCAGTTGGCAACCTGCTGACTGTTGTCCCAAAATAAAATGATCTTTCCGAGCGTGAGAGCCTGGTAGTGGGAAGTTCCCAGTCGAAATACAGTTGCTACATTCAATCATGCATGGGATGCATTCCGCAATCGCTCTCCATAATTTCAAATATTTTACAGCCTAAATTCTCATGCGGCCTTCGTCACGTTATTGATCACACTTCAAGTCAAATACAATTACATCTAATCGGATGTGCGATTTTGAAGCGACCACAAAAAAAGTTATCATCGCTTTGAATAATGAAATGCCAAGAGGATATTTTTTTCTGCTTCCTCTCTAGGTCGACGGGTTCTGGCAATGTATGTTTATCGCATTCAGCGCAAAGAGTTCAGGCCTATTTCCGGGGCCTCCACCCAAAACACCATTGATCAAACGAATGCAGCAGTTTCACGGACATCTCGGGGCGAAATCACGTTCAGAACCCGCGGGACAAGGAAATTCGCTTTCCTCTCCCACTTCGAGCGCGGATTAAATGGCTGGAAACGCGACGAAGACCCGGCCTTTTCCCGCTGAGGTAAAACAAGCATAACCATCGCCCGGAACAACCGGGGCTCGTTACACCCAACGAGGAAAGTTCCTGCTCACCAGTGCAAAAATTTTCCGACGGAGCAGCAACAAAGCCGTTGCTGCTGTAGACGGCAAAGAAACCGCATCTACTAGCTCCTTTTCGGGGAAACTGGGGCATCATCAAATCTACTTCGATACACATACGCTGCTGCCATGGTATTCCGCGATCACGTCCTCTCTTCAACGTTCGTTATCTCTCTTTTCAAAAAAAAAAAAATATTGTCTTGCACAACCAAATAGCTCGTTAGGATTTTATTCTCTTGCAGATTCAACGACGTTTTCCGGCGGACTTCGTCCAATTTCACCAGAAAATTAAAGTTTTTGCGCACTTCCTTTTGAGGACAAGGGCTAAGAAATCCGCTTTATCAGACGAGCGATTTTTTTTCAGCAACACTCAACGTCGACAATTGAATGTGTTCTGAGAATTTTTCGGATATACGACGTTTTTTAAAACTGCCATTACATTTTGACTGATACTGCAATTCAAAACATTACTTCCAACTTTTTCATCAGTTTAATGAACCTACCGAAGATTTAACCTCGAGGACCACTACTTTTTCAGAAAAATCCAATTGAAAATTATGCGACAGATCTGGGATTCCATCGAACTTTTTACTACCCTCCGAACCATAAATTGAATTGGGCATTCAGTGAGTCTTTCTGAAGCCAGTTTTGTTCACACGAGGAAGCTAACGAGTAAAACTAAAATTTAATTCAATTTATTTGGGTCAGAATTGCGGTATCGTGACAGTAATGTACAGTACATTAACTGAATGCGGAAAATGTAGAACTTTTCAACTGATTTTTGGAAAATAATTCAAAATATATAGCCATACGGGAAGCTTCTTGGCACCAGCTCTAAGGGCAAAGCTGGGGTGGACGCTGGAACGGAAGTTCAGGAGAAACTGCCGGACGAAGCCAAAGATCCGAAGCGTGATTTTGTCATTCACGGCATGATTAAAACCAAAAATAGCACGATTAATTTCACCATCGGTTTTAGTTACTGCATTGAAAAATTGCTAGCGACGGGCAAGGTAAATGCACTTTTTCATTCAGACCTTTACGACGGTTTTGGTACGAAGGAAAATCCTTTAAATTTTGTAAACGTAATTTGGTTCGATACAAAACATTTCTTCAGATTTAATTGATAGGTACAAGAGAAAATCATATTGAAGCCCTTTTCGTAAAGTGCGAAGAAAAATAATGCTAACACCGGGTTAACCAGAAAGATGCCGACCGATTTCGATACCTCCTTGGTAGACAGTATCAGAGACAAAATTATCGCAATCATTGTGTTTAATTTCCCTAAAAGGATTTAGATGCAGTGTCGATCGAAAAAAATTGGAGAAATACCCCGAATGTCATAAATTGTAGCTTCCGAGAATGCATAACCTTCGTTTCTGAACTCAGAGAATGTCTGTGGAAGCAACAATAGGCTAATTGCGCAAGAAGCCGCCGTCACAGTTCGATTCCTGTACAACTAGTAGGCAGTACTGTACTTTATTCCAGGAAAGTACTCAGCAATTTGCACAGCTCCGAAAATGCTTTTCCCTCACTGGAATATGGCATAATTGTATAGATCGTGCGGCCATAAAATAAATATCACTCAGACGTTACAGCAAACGAATACAGTAAATAAAAGCAATGACGGAACAGGACGGCAGAACGATGATGGTAGACCGTAATGCATCACAGCAAAGTATTTATTGATGTGCTCAGCTTCGGAACTGTTCAAGAAAAAATGTGTACCTTCTTCGGAGGACTAAATCGAAGTCGTATTTACTCAATTGTCGTATTGACCTTAAAAGTTTATCTTGAAAAAACAACAAAAACGGATTAGTCTCACAAGCTCATCCTGAATATTTTCTGAAACTTGATGATGTCTCCGATTTGCAAGTAAAGCATATTATTGCAATTAAGCATTATTGCTTTTGGTGAGCGCAATTCTCAAATAAAAAAAATCAAGTCTTGAATGTAAATGAAGGCATCTTGACTATCATACAGTACAATACTTTTTCTCAGTTCACGGAAACGAATTGGTAATTGAAGTAGGAGTAGGATCTACAACGTAGTCTGATTTTGAAAAAAAAAGTAATGAAAGCGAAAGTAAATTGAATAGAAAAAGAGATGTTTTCCAACGAATTCTCTGAACATCGCATCACAAAAACGTATGCAGCAGTTTACACACAGTTTCGAAACTAATCTAATCCTACGGGACGAGGGGGCATAGACCATAGAGGCAAGGCCGTCAAATAAATATCCCTTGGATGCTCCAGACAGCAAAGGTTTAGAAAACAATAAGGAATCATGGGAGGGGTACGTACACCTACGTCTTTTTCACCACTAGAACCCCTCCCCCCATCCGCCTGACACAGCATAAAGCCGTTTCAAGCAGGGAAGTCCGGCTGAGGTCCCCGTCTCTGCCTGCTGCCTCCCACGAAGCGATGAAGGAACCTTCCGGAACCAGTTTTGGACCTTTTCCAAACGCTATCAATCCTTCCAGGTCATATTCAACCCTCCCCGCTACGTATCTCCCTCTTCATTGACACACTTCAGCCGGCACCCCCGGGCCCGGAGGCAAAATAGAGGCACAACGCCTTTGCAATCACAAACCCTCTTCCCCCCAAGCTCGTTTTCCTTGATTCACATCACAAACTACGACAGGCAACAAGAGTAAACAGTACTCACCTCCTCCTTCCACGTAGAGTTTGGCAGCTTGGAAGAAACGGGAGAAAAGCGAAACGGTTAAACAACGATGGATCAACGTCTGGCAAACGCTGCCGAACGCCACAGGGATTGATGGCGGGGTCGCGGCAATCGACTCCCGGGGCAAATTCGCAACAATACGGAAAGGTCAGAACGGTTCTGGCACGCGAGACAAGCCAGAGGTTATCTTTCTTCCTCAGTTCGGAGGCACCGCGATCAGGCTTTCTAGCGCATTCCAGCCGTTGCGAAGAGTGCGGGCCTAATGAAGCAGAATTGCTCGTCCACGTCCAGACGCGCGTGAGTCGAAGGCCTCGGTTACAAATCTCCCTGGCCTGCCTTCTACGCGATATTTCCGGCGTTCGAATAAAGCTTTATTTTCTTTCTCTCGTGGCGGGGAATTCATTGTGACCCCGGAATCCCTTGGGCTCATTCCCATGAGGCCTATTCCCGAGGAGAATGCGGTGATCTCGTATAAATTGCTAAGCGATGCACGTTGCTTCGGTCATTCCCTATACCAAAACCATACTAAAGGAACATGAAAGCAAACGGAAGTCTCCTGTCGAGCAAGTTATTCCCCAAGAACGCTTCTACCTTCGCATCCATCAAATAAAACAAAGCTCCCGAAAAATTAGACCGGTCTTACTTGATTTTCCTCTAAAAATGCATCAAGGCTTACCAACGGGTTAGGTATAGGTGGTACTGTACCTCGCAATTCGACCTAATACGTTGCTGGATTGGAGTTTACGAGACAACGTCAAATGGCATGTTTTCTACATGGTATTTGACATTTCTTGTCTCTCCGCAGGTCGAATTGCGAGTCGACCTCCCACAAAATTCGACCATCGAATTGCGGGACGGTCGAATTTCGAGGTACCACCTGCATTACTTTCACGCGAAAATGAAATTTCATGAATTAACATTGGACTTGTAATAAATGTAATGGATGTACAAAATATTGTTTCGCGGAAGCATGCAGATTGAAGTAATAGCGGATAACCGTATCGGAAAAATAAATACGTGAGAAGGTAAAAAAAATTGCCAGAACGATAAATTTGATAATACTAGAAAAAGTCGACAGGAAAATTAAGGTGCAGGTATTTACATACTGTAACTTCAGTAACCAGATCCTCTCTTGTTGGAATAGGTTTTGCTTTTTTTTCAGCGGTATGCATCTCACAACGAAAGCTTCAAACATCGGAAACATCGCAATCTTCAATAGTAGCCGGCAGTCTTCAATGACGAAGTGAAATTTAAAATTATCCATGTAACTCCGAACGAACCGTACATCGAGGTAAACCCTCAAGAGGAACTGCGAGGATGTCTTGAAAAACAATAGCACGAAATTCGGTTTCCATGTAATCAAGAAAAGTGTTTTCAGCGGTTTCGACGATATTTTTGAGAGCGAGCGACTTCGAGCTAACCATTTCGTTTCCCACCACAGTACCCAGTTTCTTCGTTGTTTATACAATGATTCGCGACGATCATCGATAGAAATATATTTTACGGCAGAGGACGGATCTGGCGAATGTCAGAGCTCCCAGAGAACTCGATGTAAACTTCAGAAGCGGATCCGATTCGCAATGTTTCAGCAAGCTTCTTGTTTCCTGTTCATAGAAAGGCCGCTGATTGCGTTCGCCGCGTATTCTATTCAGTACTCTTCAAGTTCCAACTATTCGAAGACCTCGAGAGAGCGGATCTCTCCAGGGATCCGTCAACGTTTCAAGGAAAGCTCAAATCCGCGCGGGGCTTGTTAGCCCACCATAATCGCCCAACGGACTCGTCCGAATAAATGCTTCGGGCCCCACAACAGCCGCAGGCAAAAACCAGCCCTCCGTTTGAAAAAAAAAAAACGGAAAAGGAGAGAGAAAACTTTCTTTCAACAACGCACGGGATTCCTTTCCGGATAATTCTGCGCTGCAAGATGGAAAGAAGACCTGGGCCAAAGAGTTCCCTAAGCGGAAAAGCGGGACAGCTGAGAGTCTTTCAAGTGCGGAATGGACCCACTCGGGCCGCGTATTGATACAAGCTGGTTCAGCTTTTCTGGAAAACGAAATTAGAGCCAAGAGGAAGATGAAGACACCGCAAATAAAAGCCCACGTTCCTCCTTCCAGTACCCAATGCCTCAGCGGAAATCAATGCTGATTGACAGGTACAGTTTATGTGCACAGTTTTCTTTTTCGCCAAGCGTTACTCTGGAAGATAAAACTCTGATGCCTTGTAAGGCGTAGAATCGATTTCTTGTTCACCCTTCCTCACAAAAACAATTTCATTTTATTTGCTTCAAGATATGCCTTCAAACAACAGGGGAGAATTTTCCGAACATAAAACGGGAAAATCCGTCATTAAACGAAAGATTCTGGGTAAGTTCAGCAAATCACTTACACATCTCAGTTGGGTGCTACATACTTATTTCTTTTCTGCCGCTTATCTTAATTTTAAAAATGCCAGTCTTACCAATAAATAGGAGGCACAAATCAATTTTAAATTTTTTTACATCGCCTCTTTTAAAAAAATAAATGTTGAGGGTCTGTCAGTTACAAGATTCTAATAATATTAGAACGTCTATGAAGCAACAAAAATCAGAGTATGAGCTTTCAAGATTTCTTAGCGAAATTTATGGTCATTTTTTGTTATGAAAAAAAAAACCAGACAGGGAATTTTCTAGCGCAAATGTGCTCGCAGCGAATGCGGCTGACAACTGAGAATCCCCGGAGAAGTTGCAAAAAATTAAACGGAAAATGCGAAATCATCAACGGAAACCTGAAGCATGCGAATTTTTTTTAGGCTATTCCTGATTATCTCCACAAGATTCCTCGAATAATCTTTGACTGTCCCATTATCTGTGTTGGCAATTACTGTAGAATGAATCATACAAAATTGTAACCTTGAATAAATAAATCCGGTCTCATTGCCTGAAGTGAAAAATGTGTTGGTAACAGGCAGAACTTTCAAGAACCCCTGGAAACGTCGCATGAAATCTGAATCCCAATGAAGGGGAACCTCCTAAAGCTTTGAAGAAAAAAAAAATAATAATCCAAGGTTCCGTTGAAATTGAAAGTGCGTTTCTCTCCAAGGCTTCTAAGAGACTACTTCTGGTACAACTTGCAGGACGAGAACGAGAAATGGAACATGAAGAGAATCGTGGAAAGGCTACGGTCTAAGCCTTCAAGCGCGGAAACCCCCCACTCTAATGAATACGGCTAAGTAAAGTTGAATTGCGCCTCGTCTACAAAGAGGCCCGCCTGGAGCAACGTCGCTCGCGTGCCAACTCATTACACAGGGAACTCACGTGATACGAATATCCCCATACAGAGAACCGCAGCAGCTCAACGAACGATGCAAATTCCGACGCGATCCCAAAGCAAGGCTTCAATGGTCAATGATATTCATCACGTTCAGATCGATGATTCGAAAAAGGCGCGTATTGGGAGCTGTACAAAAGCATGCAACTACACCGCACACACTACTATAAAGTATCGTACACAGGACTCAAGTGCACGTCCCCAATAAAACCTCGTTAAAACGCAGGGGAGACCTACAATTGAGGTTTCATTGGCATGAGCTACGTTGCCTGAATAATTTGGCCTATATTGTAATGTCTCAGATTTGCGCAGCTTTTCATTTCAAAGTAACAAAACAGAAAAGGCTTCAGAGTGGAACCCTGCCCCTGAGTTCACTTCAAAAGTAGTTTTCTTTATTCATGCATTTCTTCGCAAAAAATTTTCCGCTTGTTCCGTTTTTCTCTTTGCGACGGTTTTCAAAATTTACAGCGCGATCGCAATTTTCGAAATACAGTACATTGAGATTTTGTCGTAGATGAATAAATAGACTTTATTCAACAATTCATCAAAAAATGTCCTCGAACTGCCCAGAAGAAAATTATGCTTTGAAGTTGACCTCGTTTTTCATCCAGTTTTCCCAAAAGTTCCAGAATTGCCCTCAGCATCGTAATTCCAAAAGCCCAAAATTACTCTTCAGTCAATAAAATATAAAAAATATTCTTGCAACAAGTAGGAAACTCAAAATCTTCGCTAAGTCTAACAAATGTCACATACAGTACAGTACTTTACATCCACTTCTACGGGTTATGCTCTTAATATAGGGTGTCAGGCAAACCCTAGAAAAAAATCACTTTTAACTTTCGATATTGGCACAAAAATTGCAAAATTAATCATGTAACCCTCATTCAAACCAATTTCCATTTTGCACGATCTCACTTCACGAGAACACGAAATCTTTGATCACGTTATTCCCAGAAAAATAGTGGCCTTCACGTCCTAATTCCAACATTCAGTACTCGCCACAACCTCCACAGTACGATACATATGAGGTCTAGTGATGTCAAGATTTTGAGTTTCGGAAGATTGCACAGCCCTCATCAGACCAATTCATTTACAGACGGAACTTCGATTTTTTTTTCTGCGGCAGTTAATTTGCTAGAGCTTGAAAGACTCCTTCGCATAATTCAGGCTTCGTCTCTTCCATCGCGTCGCTTCATGATCCACCGCAGTCGGGGTCAAACAGCACTTTCCCGATAATTTGCTTGTCAAAGCCGCGCTTTCATCCCACGGAATTCCTCCGCGTTTGAGCCTCACTACCGCTTTTATGACGAGCTCCCGCTCAGATGAAGTGCTTCGCGACACGGATGCTGGTTTCGCTATTCCAGCAACTGTCCCCCCCAAAGGAGTTCGAAGCGAGACTCCTCAGCTGTGTGACCGTGTGCTTATTACCAGAGCCTTCCGAAGCACTACCTCTGTAAAAAGTCCTTACCTTTGGTTCGGCAAATAAATAAGGTTCACGGAAAGAAAAGGCCAAACGAATTTAATAAACGTACCATAAAAACTGTTCTGTGCTTTCACTTCGGCCTGGCCTTGGTCTCATGAGTAAAGATGTAAGAACATAATTTAATCAATCCCAAGGAAATAAATTTTCGTTTTCACATTCATTTTAAAAATTCAGATGTTTACGAAACACGAAACCTGATTATTTTTCGCTAATCCGTAAAAAAGAAGTCGGATTACAAGGGTTCCGAAAAACACGGCCCAGACTACGATTCTTCGATGAGGGAAAAAAAACCAAAAATATTTCAATTTCAGCCGTCTTTCTTCCCTATAATTGGCGGATTTCGATCAAGGTTTCGAATTAAAATCAAAAGGTTGATGACTGGTACACAATATACTTTAATCCAATTTTTTCACTGATAAATTCGAATTTTTCATGTACGATTACCTAGAGAAATACCCGACCCCACTAACCCGAATAAAAGCAGTGCTCCTTCGCTAGTCTGCTCAAGATAGCCAAAATTTATAAGTTTACAAGCGTTCCACAAAAAAAAATATGCAGAAATCCTTGAAGAAGTGAACAATTTGATAGAAACAAGCAATCGGATGAAGTTTAGTTTTCGGCGTTTACAAAAAAGAATGCTGAAGCAAGGAACCGCGCTTTACGCGAAAAAAATGAACCTTTACATCAGATTATTTCTGTTGCAAAGATTAAAAAATAATAATTCCGGGCAATTTTTCTGGGGCGGATATAACGTACTGTTCTCGCGTATGCATTGCATTTTTCAAAAGCCAACGGACACATTCAAAAAAATCGACGGCCTAAATACGCAACTGCGCTGAGGGAAATTTAGTGCAGTCTAAATCTAAAGGATGAGTGTCGGATCTTCGGCTGAAGTGCGCCAATTTATGACTTCGGGAGCATTTGGATTTCATCGCAAAACCCGAAATAGCATCACATGCCTTGGATGATTCTCGTGAGAAGCACAGGGTACAGCTTCGGACTCAAATTCTATTCAACATGCCCGATATAATCGATTCAGTGTCCACCCGGCGAAGCGCAGAATTCACGGGTTCGAACTAAGCAGCTTTCCAGGAATCAAGCTTCGCAAAAGGGGATCACGCTTCTGCCAGGTACAGTATCTAAAATGGAATTTCCAGAGAATTCACCCACGTCCGTGTAACGTAGCAAGGAAATGTCAAGACTCATCAAGAGAGAGAAAACGCCTGTCGCAACAAAAGCTCCGCGGCCTGTTCCATCGTCCCTGCCAGCTACACGGCGGCATTAAGCTCGTACTCGAAATTAGACGATGCGCGACGAGGGCGTCCCCCGGAAGACCATGAATTACGCGATGCTCTTCCGGGAGCACCTTCATTTCCATACAATTATCGACATAAGCCCCTGATTGGAGCCCCTTCAAAAAGCAATTACTCTTAAGACCACGATCAGAGCAGTTATCAGGCAATCTCGCAGTGATCCCTCGGAAATATCGGGAATTCCACTCCTTCCGCATCGCATCATTTCCTCGCGATCAACTCGCACAAACATCTACACACGCACAGGGTGATCCACGCGCTACTTGGCCGGCAAAAACGTAGGTGCAGTACTCTGGGGACTTATGAGCATATGCGAGGGAAGGCCCTCGTGTCGTGAGACTTACGACAAATGCATGAAGCTCTTATTTTTTTACTCTGAAAGGTTCTAGTTAAATTGCCTCGTCACTCAGCGGCACGCCGGTCCGACTCAACATTATTTCTACAGAATTCGCTACATTTTTTTCATCTGATCCTCCCGAAGCATTTTCACAACTGCTCTTACGGCAAACGCACTTCCGAGTTGATTTTTTTCCCAAGCTGATTGGACAAATTCGTTTGCAAGTAAATGATGGATCCCTATCCTGTTTCTTCCCTTTTACTTGACCGGGATTCGCGGCTCACACTTTGGAATGGAAGACAATTTGCAGTACATACTTATGACCATGGCTATTCTTTGTACAATTAAAAAAAAAAAAATGAAGTGAAGGAAATTGTGACCTTCCCGGGAAAATTATTCTTGCCATCATAATTATTTTCGAACTGAACTCAGTAGATAACGAATCAACTCGGATTTGACCTGATACGGTCGAACATTTTGGATTTCTCTTCGGCGAGTCAAACATTTATCGTTGTCAAAATGATGTATATTTTTTCCCATTTTAGACAAATTAATACAGTAATTAAATGATCATGAATTCAAGAAAAATTGATGTTTCTGCAGACAAAAAAGCGCGAAAAGCACCCTTCACAAGGCGTAAAAACGTTTCAATCTTGTATATGGAAGCAGTGCTTGAAGCTAAAATAAAAATAGAAAAGTTCGTTCGCTGTTGATCAAACGAATCCCCAATGGAAAGCACTCGATGTTTTCCCGTATATCCCAGGTCCAATTTCAGGAAAGGGAACGTAAAGGCGAAGAAAACATCGCTGATGATTTCCTTGGCTGGAAAAAATCGGCTTTCCTTTCGTGGAAATAATTCGGAAAACTCTTAACCCCCGGCTGAAAACGCGTTTCGCGCCGATGAGAGGAAGAAAAATAGCGGAGGCCAAACAAGAAAAACCTATTTCCCGACGCCTTGTATGGCACGACAATGAACGAGGAAAACCCCTCGTCGACACTCAAGCACCGCGCAAAGTCGGCACACCAACGACACAAGGAGAACAACACCCCCTGGGCCAGGAATAAGCGAATCGCGGGTACACCTGCCTCCAGGCGGTGCCCGTCGTCTCTCGGCGTCTCGAGAATAAAAGGAAGCTACAACACTGCATTCAATCCATTTATCGACTACATCAAAGAACGCCGGGGATTCAAGTGTTTCCTCGCTTCCTACGAGTGACAAAGGCTTCTCGACACGGCACTGCAACAATAGCCCCAAAGCACCCAACGACGGGACCGGTTACGCTGAACCTGCCCTACACTTGTTGAGAAAACATTGACGACGCATCTTACCTCGTCCCAGACGATTCGCAAAAAACCTTTCGACCGGAAAAGAACTATTTTTGCCAGACAATCGAAAGAGACGCCAACTCAAAGTATTGCACGTCTTTCGGGTAGGTGCAATTCGAATGAAATTGACTTTTTGGCAGCAGTGAGACTGACAATGAATTTCCAAAAAGAAACTTTCGTCATTGCTCAAAAATCATGGCTCTATCCCTTTCATTTCTTGACGCATGAATCAACTTTCATGTTTACTACTCGACTGCATGAAAGTCGCAGAAATCAAGTAAAATGTTTTCGCTGATGCATTGCATTTCTAATCATCCACAGAATTCATTAAAATGATCAATTATGAAAAGGGAAATCAGTTGAAACTCCCCAACACAAGAAAATATCTTTTAGAGAAAAATGATTTTTTAACGTTTTAAATCACAGATTCAAGAACAGAAAACATTGATCATAAAGAAATATTTGCACGATTTTGCTGGGAAATCAGTTGAAACTCCCCAACACAAGAAAATATCTTTTAGAGAAAAATGATTTTTTAACGTTTTAAATCACAGATTCAAGAACAGAAAACATTGATCATAAAGAAATATTTGCACGATTTTGCTGTGGGGGACAGAGGTCGCCAGCCTCGCAAAAGTACAAGAATCCACGTTGGAATTCCAGCGGGGAATTCCAACGTGGACCTGTTTGATTCAGCCTCCATTTTCTCTTTTCCTTTTTCTGAACAGTTTCAGTTTACTTCGCGAACAGTAAGCATCTATTTGCATCTTGTGAATTTCGAAATATATTTGCTGCATTTTTTCCTTTTGGAGCTCTTACCGAGGAGCTCCCTGCCGTGTTCCCCGGCGGTGTTTGTGTTTCATTTTTTCGCCCCTTTATTTATCTTTTCACATTTTCTAACTTAATTTGCATTCTTTGTGGCCTGTGCGCCACATTTGCATCCTACAAAATCATATGCAAAATTGCTGAGTTCTTTGAGCTGCGCCCACTACAGCATTATTCCTCACATGACATAATCCATATTTTTTCCGCTGGAAAATATAAACATGTCATAAGAACACATGAATCGATGATTAGGTCGGAAAGCCTTGGGTCAACTAAGTAACTAGGATAATCCGTTTTCACTAATCGACAATTTTTCAAATGTAGAGCATCATCAAAACTTGGAGACATAACACACATGAAGTTTCTTCTGGACAGTATAATTTACGGAAATAACTCCACTCATGTGAGGAGTTTCGGAAATTTTCGAATGCTGGAATACGCAAATTACGGTACTATGAGAGAATAAAATATTTTCTCCCTCTTACTGCTTACTTCGATAAGGGATTCTGGCCACTGCTTAGCTTGGATGACGAAATTAAAACAAATTTTATCGAGAAGCCCAGGAATAATCCAAGAAACAAAAGCGGAATAAAATGTCTTCAAATAATCAGCTACTCACGCGTTTACCTGAAATTCACGAGAGAGTGTGCAACAATGGAGGCAGATGAGCACGTTTTGCAATACAGTACATTAGTGAGTGGTGGGTCATAGCAAAAACGACCAAACCGCTCGCTGAAACTCCCTTTCCTAGGTACGGAACCTAGTACTCTACTGTACTATACTCGCTTACGAGGGAAACGAAGCTCGGACAGCGATCCAACTGCGAACTCGTAATCGAATTCTACACCTATAATTGCATGACCAAAAGTTTCAGGAATAATCGAGTTCCACTCAACCTCTAACGGAAGCTGGGAATTACAGTATAGTAGAACCCCGGAACGGAACTTGACGTTCCTTTTACCGTTACCCAAACCCAGAAGCGGAACACAGGAACTGCAAACCGAAACCTCAATCGGGAAACCGCGGCTGCAAAAAGTTTTGCCAAGGGAGAAACTTCCATGGCCGACCGAATTCAATATTCGCGACTTTCCCCTCTTCGAATGGAAAAAAACACCTCCTTATCGGAGGAACAATGAATTATTTGGGATAGATCCGCGTTGCAAAATTTATCCGCAGTTGAAAAAAATTCCAACTTGATGATAGCATACGCCGAGGAAACTTTTATTTTTTCCGCAAGAACATTAGAAAACCCAAAATTATTTGAAAAGTGGCAGCTGAATCACGAAAGCTTCTATGCTACCCCTCGGATTGTTCCAAATTTTTCATTTTACACCAACTTTTAATGCCATAAAAAAGTCTTCTGGGCTCTAGAGATCTTGGTCTTTATGTTTGCTTGCCTCTCTTTGATCTTAAGTTATCTCTTGAGCGCCTTTTGAGTCCTCCAAGTCTGCAGAGAACTTAAGGTATGACAAGCTCTGGCCTAAGGGAGAAAATCACGGTGAGCGAGAAAATTTGCCCGTGTCCGACGTCAATTCACTGACGCCGGCGGCGCAGGAAGCACGACCCGTGCCCCGTCGTTTCCCATCCCTGTCCCATGGAAAAAGAAAAACTACTTCTCGTACCGTTGTCACATTACAAAGTATCCAGCCAATTAAACTATTCCTGTGGACAAGTTTATACTGTTCGCCGGTAAATCGTCCAGGCAAGCAAAGCCCAACAGCTGATGAAACACATTTTTGCGTTAAAAGCAAGTAAAAACTAGGTTATAAAGTACTGTATTAAAAAAACGGATATCAACATTCTATCGCATATGAAAAGAACCATGACACTGAATATTCAGTATCTTGGAGTGTACATCCGTAGTCCATTAAAAATTATAATCTCTTTAGCAAAACTTGAACGACGAACAAATAATCCATTCAACAAAATTTGTCTGGAGAGAAGCTGTTCGTGTGATAAAAGGAAGTCTATAATAGCCAGAAAAATGGGCGGCTGGAGAAGAGTATTGCAAGAGTAAAGTTTTACAGTATAAAAAGTCCATTTGTAATAATTTAATGTTTCTGGATGCCTGAAATGAAGCATTCTTGGATTTCTTGATCACCTGAAAATGTAATGGAACTGAATGTCTTGTAACGGAATTAGTCATGAAGTACCACCGTGATTTATAACTGAAAATTCCAAATCTCCTAACTTGGCGTGCTTGTCTAAAATTATCATTAAAAGCTGAGTTGATTTACTCAACCATCTTTATAAAATATCCATCAATTCATAACGTTTACTTCAGATGCTAGTTTGATCAGACAAGTCAGGCAATACAGAAATGTTGGCGAATCGAATTCCAAGAAGACATGAGATAAACATGTTACTGCATTCAAAATACAGTACTTCAAGAATCACGAGTAACACGCAAGACCAAAAAATTTTGAACAAGTAAGTCTTTAAATCAATTGTATTGGTCAAGGGCCTACGCAACACATTAAGGAACAACTTTCAAATGCTCCGAACTTCAAAACTGAACGCTTTCAACAGGAATACGCACTACAAATTTACACAATTTTCAATGATATAATGCTGAACAAAACTTCTGCTTTAGAAGCTGAAAAATGTACTATATCTCATTTAGAGGGCTCGGTGAGAATAGAAAATCGTCACGAATTTATCGCTGGATTTTGGCAGAAGTGAGCAGTGGCTTCGAGAAAAGGTTTTGAACACGTCAAGTCCGAACAGGTACAGTACTTCGCTAGAAAAGATTTCAAGATTAATCAGGAGAGCCGAAAGAGCGAAATGGAGCCGGAAAACGACGTGACGATGAATGACAGCCATGAGCCTGTGAGTGAATTTGATCTCAGGCGTAACCCTAACTCTCTCGCACTCGGAGTATAGTACTTTCACCTATCCCTTGGAAATCCGTACCGGGCCGGACAGGTTATGCAAGTACTGCAGACCCAGTCGGACATCACAAAGTCAGTATCAAGACGTTCGACTCGCCAGGATGAGCACCGACAGCCATCGACGCAAATGCACGCGACGCAGCGTTTCGACAGGGCGTCAATAAAGACGCAGAAATAGCTCGAAGGTCCAGCAATACTGTCGACGAATAAAATCCCCTACGCGCGCCTCGCTTTCTGCCCCGAAGTCATCCGTTTCTTTTCATACAGACGACGATGACGTTAAAGCTTCCATTCCCAACTTCATGCAGTAGGAACCGACGGGCTTCGAATACAATACATGGACTGACAATAAATCTAGAAAGCAACGGAAAATCCTAAAACTCTTTCTCCTGAACAGTCAAAGAATGCCGCGGCTAAGCAACCACCCGCGATACAATTGCAAGACATATTTCTAGGACCAAGTTTTAGCGGGATCTTCAAGTGACTCCAATGCCATGGATAAAAAATTCCTTCGTTCAATCGCCGTTCTCTGGGGGAATAAGGCGATACGAGTTCCAAATAAAATGACAGATTTCCAATTGACGTACAGAATACCTAAACGTGAAAATACCCGCGGTTCAACGAAAAATGCGAGAAAAATCTGGCTCAAAAGTCACAGAATTCGGATGCATGATTAAACAAAATCAGTTATGCTTTCGAAGTCCAACATCTAACTTTGAAAATAGATCTCCGATCTCAATATTCACTCCGATTTTAAAACGTAAACAACTTTGACGAACTTTAACATATTTTATTTTATTTTTACCACCACAAACTTATTTAGAATCTGATGACCCGAAAAACAGATTGCGGAAGGGAAGTTCTATTGCGCAAGAACTGTGTAATAATTTTAAGCCACTTCGAAGCAAACCCCGAAAAAATGGTCTTGGAGAATAGTTACGAAAATAAAAAAGCGAATACCTGCGATATCAATTGTTATACTGTATATGCTACGAGCGTTACAATTGTTATATTTTTACTTTTCGAGAATTACTTCTGCGAGCAGTGTTCCATCTCAGTAATAAATCGCCTCAAACACGTGTGACGAAGTATTTGCCAATGGAAGAAAAAATAAAACCTTCACAAAATAAATTCACTTACAATTTGCATAAATTCATCTCCTACAATCCAATTGCGGAAGAGTGGCGTTAGTATTGTGCTTTCTTTCTCTACCCTAAACGGTCCGAAGTTTTCGGGCTGTCCTCTTTTAAACTTCTACGTATCGAAGTAAGATAAAAACAAAGCAGTTGCCGACAGTAGAGTTGAAGGTATAAAAGAAGGCTTGGGGTCATTTCCTAGCCGACTTGGTCCAGTAGGCTTTTTCCCGAAAGACAGCACACGCTCACGGAACATCTTTCTTCTTCTGCGTATAACCGGATGTCTCGCTGCTAGCCCGGAACGATTCCAAAGGGATACGAAATAATAACGCAATTATGCATTCGAGTACGGACTATGCTGCGAATGCAATGGGACGAGACTGGTCCATTGTCCAGGAGAAGAGAAACGGAGGGAACAACAGAGACTGCTAACATCCCGTAAGACACGCAACGCCTGAAGCTATAACGGAGTTGAAAGCCGTATAACCTTTCCGACAGCGCGAATATTATTCCGCTTCTTCGCTCGAAGCAACGTACTTTCCTAAGTTCACTTTTTTCCCTATCGACAGAGCAAAAAAAGGGCAACCTTGCAAGGAACAAAAAAGGATCAAACGGTAGAACTCAGCGTAGCCCGGGGCAAAACGTGTACCAACTCCGACAGTTATCGATGAACGGCATCGGACGAGATTCTGCGAAGAATTTTGGATGGAGGCGGAAGAAGGATGAAAAAGAGGGATAATTCAGACTATGGCAGCTATTAACGTTTGTCATCGGCTTCCAAAAAAAGCGCAGACTCACAATCAGATTGTCTATACGAGGTCTTTTTCTACGCGGAGATTTTTTAATGGCGGCGTGTAGTCAGGAGTAAAAAAGACTCGACGTCGTTTTAAAGTTGCCTACATAAACGGCTCATTACTGTTAGAAAAATTCCAATAAAAAATACAAGTTCTCGAGATCCACATTTTTTTCCAGTACCGATGAACAGCAGACTTCGGCATGTCCTTCAATTGTTTTCTTCGTCCGTTAAATGAAAGAGCAGAATAATATTCAGCAGTCTTCTCAAGATATCCAGTACCTTGATTCAGCTCCTTTTTTTTCATCTACGGACTTAACTCGAAGTTGAATAAAAATGGCACAGCAATTGAAAATCGGATATTAAAAATTAAAATCGAAGAAATATCCTATTTTTACGCGCTGGATATTTCGATCGCGTTTCCGACGTCCGGGAAAGTGCCAAGTTTTCTGATTATAAATTTACATCAGCTTCCAACATTTTCAAAATCTAGGGTTTAATTTTCAACAGCACGTATTATAGTCGAACAATCAATCAACACTATCCGAAACTTCGTCAGAACAATGCATAAAATATTTAAGCAGGGGTTAATGAAGCATGCAAATTTAAATGGAGAACCAATTCGAACTTGATAATAATCGCGTTAGATTCCTAAATTTCAAAATGATTCCAAAACAACGGAGTTTCCGGATCCAAAAAAGTGTACAACTTGTCCGTGAAAATTTCAATGACAAGTGAACACTTTTTTTTTCAACAAAACAAATTTCAGTTGTTGACCAAAGCGCGGAAATAAGAATCTACAGGATCCAGCGTGAATGAAATACAGCTGAATGGAATAATCGATATTTTTCCTTCAACGATCGTAATATTTTAAATTAAAGTCCAATTCAGAAAATAACATACCCAAATTTGGAAACTTCCGTAGTCCTTGACGACCGTCGTCTGGTCAATCGACAGGTACTTCCGAAATATCTCCGGACTCGGAACACAATAATTATCAAATCACGCAAGATAAAACGCAGTGAAGACTAGAAGATCCCCCTTTTATCAGCCGACTAAAAGCAACCTTGTGGGCCCAGAAACCCTTCCGACTTGCTCACAGGTCAAGCCCAAGTGCTGTTCTGCTGCTCCGAAGCTCGCAGCGCGTTCACGTCAACACCGACGTGCTGAGTCCCCCTGGCCTAATGCGACGCCAACCCTCCCGAGCCCCAATAGCGAGGTTTCATTGGGGGCGACCGTCACTCGTTTTCCTCCCCCAACACCCAGGGTGAGGGCCGCGCACGATGGGCTTGGGGCTTGGCGCGGTGAGGGGGAAGGAGCGACCATCTTGGGAATGAGCCTCAGGGACGCATAATGTGGATGTAAACGTGTTGTTGACATTGAGTCAAATCGCGAGGTGACTTTCTACCCGCGAAGGCACACAATCAATCGATGGACACATGAACACAATTTTCCTACAAAGAAAAAATTGAATAATTCTTAAATTACAGTATCACGAAAAATTATTGAAGTTCTTCCATCTGCTTTTTCTGAATACTCCACGTATTTTTCTGCCTTAAATCATGTACTTCTCCACTTATAAACTACCTTCGTTGTAAAGTGCTGGCCGGAATTTCCGGCAAAAAAAGCTACAGTATGCCGAAAATACGAGTGATTTTACACTTGTTCTTCGTATTAACGTAAATACCTATGCGGGGTTTTCTTCACGGCATTTGGCGTATTAGGAAGCGTGAATTCTGGTTGATATCTTAGAGTTTTCTTCAGAAAAAGAATTTTCAGACATGCCTCAAGCGCGCATCGATATACAGTAACGTGAAGTGCCTTTTTTCTCTCTCAATACTGTATGAAGAAATGCACGAATTATCCACAAACGCTTCCTACTACAGCATTTTCTGATAAGTGACGACTTTTTATACGCCCACTCTAATTCATTCCGGCGCATTTTACGCTGAACAAAATAACCTCAGTCTTTCTCTTAGAAAAATGAACATATCTGAACTTAGGATTCAATCCCACTATATCCAATACCTAACTTTTCCACACCTAATTTTACTCCAAAAATTAATTTTGAAGAGACTCACTTGAGATGTTATTTCTGTGCGTCTCACATCAATTTTCCAGATCCTATGCATCATGTAAGCCTGTAAGGGACACTTTCACAATTTAAAAATAGCAGAATACCTTTGGAATTCTGGACGATGAAGGTACACTTTTCTCTGATAATGAACACAAGCCCATCAGGCATAACCTAAGCCCTAAAAAATTCATTGACACAATAGGAAGAGGCAGAGTCGATAGACCGCTTTCTCACAAACCTGAACTCACTTTAAAAAAAATAATAAGACTTTTTAATAACTACAGACGATTTTTCATTCAATAACTGCAGTTTAAATATTCGTCTTAATGAGCTGATCGAAACACGACAAGGTCAGCGTTTTTCCTTTCATGTCCGACAGAAAATGAATTTTTGAATAAATTCGAGCGCTATAGTCAATTTTTTATCCTACAAAAACATCAGCGCACGTTAGAAGCGCGTACTTGCTGGCCCTATTCAAATGCAGAGGCGGAGCTGAAAAACGCCAATAGAATCTTTCAACGACAGCAGCACATTTCTCAGAATACTGAACCAAAATTGCGTGCATCGACTAGCGTGCCGCAGCAGCATTTTCTTAACAAGAACGGTTTGTTTGACGTCAGTTCATACCATTTAGGATCCCTTCAAGTTCCGGTCGATTCGAAAGCTCAAGAGAAATGCATAGGCAGAGTTCACAAGCAGATGCTCAGTGGCATGCTAAGCAACATCGCGACTCGCGAACCAGCTTCATCACGAACACAGAGCATGTTCCCCAAACACATTTCTGAATGTTCGTGCTGCACACAACGCGTAGAATCAGCCAGTCCGAAGACACAACGTTTTTCACACCCCGCAACTTCTCGTAATACAAAAGAAAAAAAATACTACGAGAACAAAAAAAAAGCTAGTGGTTATCGAAATTCTGAAATGGATCTACAGTAGAGTACAGTAAATATTCCAATCTCGAAATGGCTGCACATCGAACGTCGATAGATGCGAAACGAATTCTGAAACGCACTTCGATGCTTCCTCTGGAAAACGTTTCGTCTACTTTCATGCACGACACCACAATAATTTCAAATAAATTCTTCGACACTGTAAATACAGTATAAAATACGGGCGTCAACGTTCGAAAAAAATCAAGAGTTTGCCTCTGCGTGACGCTTTATACTTATAACACTACGATGACCCCAGTTTGCATAGAAAAATTAAGGTGACTCCGATAATGCGACAAGTCCCACAATACATAATCCATTTGAGGGGCATTAGCACTCTTTTGCATCAAAGAATAAAAATAAACTACGAAGTAATACATTTCCACAAACAGAACACGCAAGGCGAATTTCCTGCGCCTTCAGCGGAAAAAAATCGCCTTCTTTCGCTCACTAAGAACTTCCCCATTTCGAAGGGCTTCCATCGTAACGTACAGGCAGAACATGGAAAAATAGCCAATTTCTGCAATGCAACGCGCGTCGCTCTCGCCCACATGACATGCTCAACGTTCATCCAGAAAAAGAGGGGTTCTCTCCATACTCGGTGATAACCAGCATCAACTAAACTGATTCTTCCGCTTACTTAAAACTCTTACAATGGAAGGCAATGAAACGCTTAACCCACTTTCGCGAAATATCAGCTCAGCTAAATTCGGTTCCGACAAGGCACTGGGATACCCTCAATTTCTACACGCTTTTCTGCGCATATCCACTTTGTTTCAACATGAAAAAAGCCAAATTAATCCGAAAACAAATACGGCGAACAAAGAAAATTAGACCGATTTTCAAGAAATTAAAGCCCGAACATTTCGAGCTTTAAAAAAGGCGAACGAAGGTTCATTAAATTCAATTTTTAATGGTTTACTAGACAAATTGAAGACTGCAATAACTGCACTTGTATCATCGCCATGACCGATGTCAAGAAGAAACACGCAAATAGTGGTCACATGCTTGAGAAAATTTGACTTTCGACAGTATTTTGAAGTTTTCTGATGGATGAAGATCAAATTATAGTATGTTTCAAACTAATCCTCATTGACTAAAATCGTTCCCTCCATCTGGTTTGACATTCACTTCCAGCCGTTCGTCCCCTCTGGGGAATGACATCGGATATGGAAGGTCGAGAAAATCAATCCCAGACAACAGTAGAGAAAATCATCAAACACAGCATGGAATTTCCTAGCATACTTTTTCCAGCTAAAAATGGGTTAAATCACGATCGGATTTTTAAAAATTAGGAAGAAGTGAAAATTTTAAATGGACATACGAGACAGCGTGCGGAAGTTTTTTTTTTATAGGCAGTATTCCTTGCTAATAACCACGGCGGTCACACTCAAGCGACCACGAAAATTAAATTCGAAACAGCTGGAAATGTATTGAAAAGAGCTTAAATGAGAAAGCACTATACTTCGATTGTGTAGCTCCGATAGTTCTGAGAATTGCCTGTTGGAAGATTGTCACTATTTTCCTGTTTATTCGGCGTTTGAATGCAAATGAAGGCCCTGTTTATTATGGTGAATTGTTCGTCGAGGCAGGCACATTAGAAATTTGACGATGCGCCGCGCTAGATTAATACTAGAGTATGCATTGAACATTACTGATCAAACGTTAGAATCATATCAATAACGCCATTGTCACAGTGATAAGAGGTGGACCATGAAAAGCACAACGTTCCAAGAATCCAGAACACTTACTTGATGACCATCCTGAAGCCATAAGATTGTAGGCAACGGGTTTCCCGTTGCCACACACGTCAGCTTCACATTCGCTCCTTTGTCTACTCGATATCCACTGGGGTAATCAGTGATGTGCGCTGGTTCTGCGAACAAAGGCGAACATAGCCAGTAAAAGGTTACAAAGTCCGGAACTGCGAACAATCTGACGCATTCAATCAAACTAATGACGCAAGGAATGTCGAAACACGTAGACCTGATCTCTAGATAAATGCGAGCAACAACGAAGATCAGCTCTCCCCACAAAGAGGTGCCCAAAAGAAGAAAAAGAAGAAGGGCAAGAAATCCCGTTCGGAAAGCCAAGAGAGATAAATTCACGGCAGAACCGCAGGGATCTTTCCGAAAGGATCACAGACCCACCAGAGAGCCCTATTCGCGATTCCTTTCGGCGCCTTGAGGCCCCCAGGAAAAGAAAAAAAAATCTTGAGACTCATTTCGCATTGCATGCAGGTTTATTCGTTTGAAGGCTGGTCCCCCTCCACCACCACACACGGTGGTGAGTCCCGAGGGGCTGTGGCATCAGTTCACGAGAGCGTCTCGTTGAATCATCTGGCCAACTGGACGAAATGCGCGGAGGGACATTCCTCCATTTGAGTCAAGGAGCAAAAATAACGGGGGTCGGGCCATTCGTTTCCTGAGGGGCTTTGGCCCTTCGCATGGCTGTTGGCCGGGAAATAATGACGGGCTATCCTCTACATAAACGAAATCATTTCATATTTTTCCAAGGAAGTATGACGAAAGCTACATCAAGATACCCGCGGCAAAAAATGATAATGATGAGCAGGATGGTCAAGGGACAAAGAGAAAAATATTATAGGCACTATCTTTCCCATCCATACCACAGAAAAAAAAACTCATCAGAAACGCACTCTTCGCTGAACCTAAGAAGGCGCTAATTTTGAATGCTTAAGTTATCAACAAGATAAATATTTCAAAATACGCAAGAATTAGCGGGAGCCCCCCGCAAGATGCCGTCATCGAAAATTGAAACACACGGCGAAATTAAATAGCTGACGGAAAGCAGCTTTCTTCTTTAAAACATGCCCAGCAATCACGTTTCATTTGCTCGAAATAAAATTTTTAATCTTATACTTCTGGTGAGAACATTTTTCCGAACCCTTATTCCAATAATTTTTTCGTATGGACTCAAAATGGAAGTATTGAGCCTGGAAAACTCGAACCTCCGTGAATCTAACACCACTCCAGTCAATTTTTTTCTAGTCCCAGTCTGGATTCCCTTAGAAATAATGTATTGAAAACCTCCATAACTCGACTTTTTTTACTGGTCCCTAGAAGTTCGACTTAAAGAGGTTCGGCTATATCGTAATGACGAAACGTAAAAATCAAAATCGAAATAGCTGTGGGTAGAAAAGCAAACTACGATTCAAAGAGAAACTGTTTCAACGACAGCGGGTATCAAGGTAAAAAAAGTCTTCCACTTCATACATCAAGGGGTGTGAGTTTTGGATCACTTTTTCACACTGAACTTCGAAAAATCCTTTTTGATGACGCATGAAATATTTTTCGCTTCCAAACGTGAAATAAACAATCCAGTACACAGTAGCCCACAACATGTACAGTGCTACGGAGCACAGAAGTTTATGACGGTTGATCGCTGTCCTCTTGAAATTTTGAAAATGGAATATAACTGGCGTTGCGCGATGAAAAAAAAAGAAGATAGCAGAAGCAACAACAAAATTCTGTAGCTGCATTTTAAGAAAAATGAAATACTTGAAGGGGAAAAAACGAGACTTAGGAACGGATGACTAATTCACAGAGAAGGGCTTTTCTTCTTGTAGTACGGCTGAACCATGGCGTGATTCAATTCGTTCTTATTTCTCTGCCGAAAATCATACACGATACTGTGCTTTCATTCCAAGCCGTATGTGACTTCTTGTAGCAAGCTGCGCACCCGGTGCAGCAAGCTGGTCTTTCTCGGCAGCAATAAACCAACGAAGCGTTCCACACAGATCTGTACCAATATCCATCAAGAGAGACCCACTCTTGGGGCATTTTCTGCCCAGATTTCCATGCGGCAAAAATCGACCCGCGGCAGTGGGTAGCGAGTAGCGTGAGGCCAAGAAAAGTCTTCTTTATACCAATAATCTCGACTCTCGGGAAATGACCGACTTCCCTTATACATGAGAGATCAACCGCCATATCTGCTAAGCTGCAAGCTTCACGTCGTGGGACAAAACTACAATTTTGCATTTAATCTCACAACATATAATCTGTTTTGTATAAATTAATGTTCGCGAAATATTACTGGTAAAGGATTCCCCAAACATGATGAACAAATTTTCAAACAATAAGTTTTGAAGAAGTTGAACAGAGACCGCTGCGTAAATTTAGAACATCGTTATTTTATTTCGTAATCCGTACCATTCATTTGATTTTTACCTTGGCTACTCAAAAGCTTGCAAATTGAAGAAGTTACTTTCCAATGTGCATCTACATTCTACATTATAAATGCAGAAAAGCTGGATTCGGTTTCACGGAAATAATATATTCATTCTCTTTTAAATACTGTCTTTTATGCATTATTCATTCATTTTAATGCTGAATACTACTATTGCAATGACATGCGCTTCAAACTGCTAGCTAGTGGATTTCCAATTTAATGAAAAATGAAATTTTCCACAAATTTGACAAATGAGATATCAAGATAACTTGGTGGGATAGGATTAATTTGGCCAATTTTCAATGCTCTGATTTTATCAAACATTATATGTTCGGTCAATTTCTCTAAACATTTGATGCAGTTATCAATTGCTTTTCGAAAGGTGGTGCATACAAGTTCTGAGCCACCATTTAGCTTGCTACAAAACTTATGCATTTTTAGTTATGATTCTCAAGATTCATCCGATGAATAAAAGTAATGTTAAAACAAATCAGGTCTCAAAGATTTAGTTTACGACACTTGCATATTTTCTAAGCGATCCCGTTACTTCTGAATCTTTGAGCTTTTTCCCAAATAGTTCGAACTGCTCTCAGAATTAGTTAAGGATTTGTTCGCACAAAATACGGTCTCAAATCTTCATTGACAGGGAATGAAATGCCTCTTATTTTTTTCGTTGGAATTCATATTTTATAGTATGTATACTGTAATTTGTTGTCTTTAGGCGCAGTCCAAGCATTGCATAGATAAATAATCGCAGTACAGTATTACATCCGATTTTCCTTCAAACGTTTAGATCCGCTGAAAATATGCATTTATTACAAAGTTTTTCACTGAAGTAAAAAACTTTCTTCTCAATGCGTCTAGTTTTACTGTTTTCACAAATTGGTAACACGTTGACTGAGTGCATGAAAATCGTGACGAATGTAAGAAACTACGAAAATTATCACACACTTGAACAAGTTGCCCGTGAAATATTTTCAAATAGCGCTGCCATCTCATGGATTTATAAAAAAAAAATGCATCAGTCATTGAGGAGAAGTCTGCCAGAAACAATTGAAAAAACGCTCGTCATTCAAATGATTCCTGTGGAATAAATTCTGGAGTTGATTTGTTTTTACACTTCAATATTTCGGACGATGCGAAAGGACGCTTTTACAGATGATTTCGGTTGGACTTTCAATTCGCGACACGGAGTATGATTTGTGACTGTTGACCAATTTACAGTAATTTGCACGGGAACCGTATGGGCGAAAAAATCGACAGAGAACATATTTGCGCAAGAAAAGAAATCTTCTCAAGATCACCACGCACAAGCAACATGAAAATGTTACTAATATTTTAACACGCGTGTATAAAACTCGGACTATTTAAAAGATCGCTCCTGAAGAGCCATTGCTTTACCTTCAAAAAATTAGGCTTACGAAAATACTGAGATTTAAAATCTTCGTCGTGGCAATGCTTCAGAAACAACAAAAAAAAGTACCGCACACTGGTAATTTCCTCCCAATAGTGTCACGGCAATAGTTGCGCAGCAAAGTAAGACGAAGTGATGCCTTAGCAGCCATGCTTCAGAGCCGTTGAATGACAGAGGACAACGGCGGCATGGTAGAAGTTATTTCAAAATACAGTACAATATCTCAGGCAATGATGCGCGCTTTTTAGCACAATTCAAGCGGGCAAAAAAAATTGAACAACGTTTGACAAATCAAACCAATTCGTCCAGCCAAGCTACCGTTCGATTAGAGGATGCATTTTCCACAAATTGGTCTTACAGAATAACTGATGGGCAGCTTAAAATATATTATAAACTCCGAAAATTTGCTCACCGAACACAGTGAGTTTCACGTAAGGGCTGTGAACTATTCCTAGAGAATTTTTGGCGCTGCAACGGTACCAGCCTTCTTGGTCCCCATCAACCTCGGAAAACACAAGGCTACCGTTTGGAGCAATTTCGTGTACTCGGCCTCGACGAGAGAGCCTCCCAGTGTCTCTTTCATGCCAAATTATTTTCGGTGCAGGATCGCCTACGGCAGTACATCGCAAAATAACTTCGTCTCCGAGGATTGCGGATGAGTTCGAAGGAAATTCGATGATGCTGGGGTAGCCTAAAAATATAACGCATTTTCCGATAAGGATATTAAAGGAAAATAGTGCGTCGGAAATTTTTGCGTAAAAGCTGGAAACGCAGCTGTACCTGTAGGATGCGTTTCTTCTGTGGAGGACAAGGAACAGCAACTGATGATGCAATAAATTAGCAACCAAATGATAGCCTTCCACTGGGCCATCAGCTATGAGGGGGATCCTGTGAAAAAAATAAGTCATCAGCACCAGGCTAACGGTAAAAATACGATAGTAAGCAGCAAATGGTGAATTAGAAGCAAGGACAACAGGGATTAAATACAGGCGGGCTCAGCACGAAGAGTTCGCAACAAGTTCTGGCCCACAATTTAATAACCGTCTCCATCAGATTATAAGATTTCTCCTAATTTCTTGGAGAACGTTTCATTACCCTCGATTGTCAAACTTTTTGTCTTGGAGAATCCTTTTTTCAAAGAATTCACAAGTGCCAAGAATTCATCACGAAGCGGCATTCCCATCCGTTTGATTAATCACTTCATCAGTCATAGCTGGGAAGGCCAAGGTTATTCTAAACAAATACATCACAATGACAAGTTATCAGCCTGAATTATAATTTATCTTTAAATTTCCGTTCCACAGATAAACTAACTCGTTTCACAGGATTACATCTAGATGCACGAACCAGACCGCTAGCTGATTCTAACAGAGAAGGCATCCATGATGTTTTTATAAATTTCATCTGCGTTCTTTGTATTCTCACATACTTCCATCTCCGCACTACTTGTAAAAGAAGCAGGGCGGCTTTCGGCATTCCACAGGTTTTGAGTTGGCAAGAATTATCATTTCGGATCCGTGATGTGTATTGAACCGCGTGTTCTCGTACGAAATGCGGTTACCGTTCATTATCTGTCATCTGGCTTGGCCATCATATTTATTCTTTGAAAATCCATTTTAGGAAAGATCTTCTGTTCAATAACTGTGCAAGATGAGGGGTCTATCTATGTCCAGCCTGAAGGGTCATCCAGCCGTGAGTATCTGCAGCGTTTCATCGTTGACTTAACGTGGAATGAGATGTATTTTATCCTCATAGCTTCTTCCCCTTTTCGTTTGCGTTGGTGTTGGTTGCGCCATGAGTGCGCTTTACCTCACTCGGCTTGGAACTCGAAGCCCCGATGTAATGTGGAATCGCAAGGGAGGAACCGCGAGACCCTGGGAAGAATACGCCAGCAAGAACTACAAGTTCATGAATACGCGTGAGGAATACAAAAGTGCGGCACCGAAATTGGATTGAAGTTCATCTCTGGTGTTTTAGTTCTATCAAAAAATACGTTTTTTAGACAGTGGAATGAGCGATGTGCAATTTTCCTGGTTATGTCATATTTACTGTAGTCAGCAGTACGGCGATGTCCTGCGTACGACTCGAACTCTTGCAAATCCTTGTCGGATATTTTCTTCGGATGAAAATTTATCATTCTAATCTCCGCTGGAATTCATTCAAGTTAATATTCCCTTATCAGTACATTCCCTCTCTACTGTTCGACTGGACGATATATTTTCACATTTTTTTTCATTCGTGTCGCAAGAATTCTTTGCAAAGCCTCAGTTGATCATATTCCGAAATGCAGTAGCGATGCGGGATTCCCTTTTACTTTCATTGATCTTATCTTGTTCGTCAAAACTTTTTCTGAGCATAGGCACTTTTCGACAGATATGAAAATATGAACACCTTGAAAGACTTTCTGCGGGTTCTACCCGTCCAAAGGAATTTCCGAAATGCCTTACTGTCCTTGCCAAACCAAGGAGCACGAAGTCAACGTAAGCATCTTGTTCGGAGTTCTAATTTTTCAGTGTTATGAAATTTTTTTTTTCCAGTTTGTTCCCAGTTATCGTTGTGTATTGCATCAAGAACGTATACGCCTACTACTAGGTACTATGATATTGAAGAAGATCCCCCCGGGAAAGGTCCAAAGAAGTGGCTGAAACATAACGACGAAGTTTACCCTCCTCAGGCACCAGGTGAAGAACGACGTCCAGCGGTAAGTTTTTGAATCTTAGTTTGAGCGCGTTCGATGAATTAGTGTTGTATTTGCACAATTCCTATTTCGTGTCGAACAGTTCGTTTGTCATATGAAGACCAACTTGAAATATAGCCCATGGAAAATGTGGTATATCGCCAGTCTTATCCGTGGGATGAGTATCGATGAAGCTGTTAAACAACTATCCTTCATTAACAAGAAGGGAGCAGGTTTCATCAAAGACACCTTGCTTGAAGCGCAAGACATGGCCGTAAAAGAGCATAATATTGAATTTAAGAGTAATCTCTGGGTTGGTGAGTGATTTCGAGTCCTTATCCTCAACTACGTGTACTTTCATTTTTTTCTGGTAGTTCTTGTTTCCTCTTTCCCGATCTTCGAATTGAAATTATTGTGCTCCCTTCCTACTGAAATTCTGATAATTGTTCTTTTCAGCGGATTCACATGTGACCAAGGGTGTGGTTATCAAAGGCATGAGACGACATGCTAGAGGTCGATTCGGTATTGTTGAGTATTTCCACTGTCACTACTTTGTTCGACTGGAAGAAGGTCCCCCTCCGGTGGACTATTTTCAGCCCAAACCGACGGGTCCGGAAATGCTGGAAGAATGGGTTGCTGAGTTGAGAAATAGGAGAATAATTCATTCTTTGTGATAAAATAGTGCGTAAATAAAATTGTAGTCTCGCTTTGAAGTGAAGGAAGTTACTCGATTCCGTTTGATTTTCAAATTATCTTTCAGTCTTCTGTTAATTTCATTTCAGATAACCATGCATGTATGTACACTGTGGTTACTTTCATTATGGCTAATGTCAAGCGTCTGTGCTCACGATGGATCTTTGGAGGATACTGTTTTTGTGGTCATTTTGGTCCGTAACAAAGAAACCATCCTGCCTTATTTCTTGACTTCGCTCGACCGACTTGATTACCCGAAGAGTCGTATGTCGCTGTGGATTCGATCCGATCATTGTGAGGATCAAACTGGATATCTGCTTCAGGTAAGTTGGTAAAAGTTTGTATTTTAAAAATCTACGTCGACCGTACTCTGCGCAGTTATGGATCAATAGTCGGAGTCATCTTTACCATTCGGTGCATTTCCGGCATTCTGCGTCTCCCACGAGTTACCCTGATGAACTATCTGCTGCTGATTGGTCCAACGAACGATTCAAGCATTTGATTCGTTTGAAGGAGGAGGCATTCTTGGAAGCACGCAGAGCTTGGGCTGATTATGTGTGGTTTCTTGATGCCGACGTTCTCATTTCCAGTCCAAGCGTTTTAAAAGATCTGGTCGCTGCTAAAAAGCCTGTAGTTTCTCCCATGTTGAAAAGCTTTGGGAAGTACTCGAACTTCTGGGGTGCAATAACTCCGGACTGGTATTATGCGCGATCGGATGACTACATGGATATTTTGGATCGGAAGAAACTAGGAATTTTCAGAGTCCCTTTGGTTCACTCCTGCGTTTTGATTGACCTGCGCACTCGTGATTCTCAAAAGCTGGCTTACGACCCGGAGAAATTGACGGAATTAGATATTCCATTCGACGACATTATCGCTTTTGCGGCTTCGGCTAACCAGAGTAATGTAGAAATGTTCGTTACGAATGAGAAGCAGTATGGGGTTATTCCTCTGGTTGCGGACACTGGCAGAAGTGCGGAAGAAGAAAAAGATATGATGCTTTATTTAAAACTCATGCTAACTGCGATCACCGGAGAAGCTCTTTCAGTCTCGACTGTTTTTGACGACGAAAGTCATAAATATGTAAGTTCTGGCCTGTTCTCTGCCAAGTGCTGATTTTAGTTTTTCAATTTGATGTTTTATTTTTCAGAAACAGCAACGTGGGCTACCTGGCATTGACAAAACCTACATGATAAATCTGTTGAAGAGAGTGGAAAGACGTGATCGTATGGATTATTGTTTTCGCGAATTGGGCATCGAGTATGAGTGGATTGAGGCTGTCGATGGTTCAACTCTTACTTCCGAATATCTCGAGAAGGAGAGTATCCTGCCCTTCGAAGGATTCCGAGATCCCCATGGTTTGCGGCCCATCACGTTCGGTGAAGTTGGATGCTTCCTCAGTCACTATGAGATTTGGTCAGATGTTGTGCTCAAGAAGTGAGTTTTTTTCTGTTATCATAGGAGCGATTTGTCACGGAATTTTGTATTTCAAGGTATCAAATGGTTGCTGTATTTGAGGACGATATCCACTTCGAGCTGTCTTTCATGACGAAGTTGCAATATGCTCTCTGGGAAGCCAAACATTTAAATCTGGAATGGGATCTGATGTATCTAGGCAGGAAGATTCTTCGCACTAATGAAACATGGGTGCCTGGTTCGAAGACTTTCGTGTATCCGGAGTACACATACTGGACGTTGTCTTATTTACTGACGTTGGAGGGTGCGAAAAAGCTATTGGCTGCGGACCCCTTGAAAAATCTACTTCCCGTTGATGAGTTTCTTCCTATTATGTTTGACAAACATCCAAATTCTACTTGGAGTGAGTTGTTTGGTGTTCGAAACTTGAAAGTTATTGCAATATCGCCAATGATAGTTGCTCCAACGCACTATACTGGCCAACCCGGATATTTCAGTGATACTGAAAGTACGGAAACAGCAATCCCTGGTTTCAGGAGTGATGATATGCGCGTTTCGAATTTTACTAATGACCTCAATTCAAGAAATCGCCATAACTTACGACATGCAGCATCGTATCCTAGCTCATATGTCAAAAGAGAAATTATTGACGAGTTATGACTTGTGTCTGATGTTCGGTAAGAAAATCTCAGTATTCAGTGGCATAAGTCGGACTCCATTCTCAAAGGCTGTCTGCAAGATGAATTCACACTGCAAGCTGTGTTCATTTAAGAAGCTTGGTCTAAGCACATGTAAGGGATTTTTCCAGGGATCTTGAAAATCTTCGGTGCTAATGATATTTATACTTTGATAATTTTTAATGTTTCTTGTTGAATTGAATGCTTCAGAAATGTTCCATTCAAATTAAATTCTTGTGTTCAATTCTTGGTGGAATTTATTGAACCGTGCTATTACTGGCATTTGTGAAAGTCATTAACCACACAGATAATTTTCTTTGTTCGCAGACTGATGGCATTTCAGAGACGCAAGCGTGTATGAGAATTTGATACCCGAGTGTTTTTATTTTTTTAAACTGGAATACCTGTCGTGAACTCGAAAGATTTAATTTCGTATTACGATGATGTCAGCCCGAGTTGACGTCTGTGCGATTTCTCGCCTTTCTAAGCTTCATCAGCGAATCGGATTTTTCTAAAATTTGAGTTCATCGTATTTTTTCAGATGACTTCGTGCACTTGGTAAGTCACATTTGAAAGCAGCAAAGTTGTTCGTTCTTAAAGCCGCCTTTATTCTCAGGGTCGGTTCGATGATCACGAATTCCGCGAAGTTATTCATTACCCGACGCCATGTCATCTAGTTGTTCATCGTCATCATCGGAACTGTTCCAGCGACAGCCGCTTTTAGCTAATGGGGGATATTCCCTCTTGAATGGATCCGCCGGCGGTTCCTGGATAGAGGGAGATGGAGATACCACGCGGATCAATATTGAGGATGGATCAGATGAAGACGCTTCGCACGAGAACCCTACCGCTTCCCTGCATCTTGAACGATCTGGGACTGACGTCGAAGATTCCGGAATTTTCACTGGAAAAAAATCTAGGGATTTCACGGGTAGTTGGAATCAGAGGGATGTCACAAAGGTTTCACTACCAGCTCCCACGAGAGAAGAATATAAGTTCCCGAAAGATAGGTTTAAAACTTTCGTTGGTACGTGGACTTTTGTTTTCCTTTTTGGCTTCATTTATATTTTTTTATCACCGGACTTCTTTTTTTCGACAGCGGGTATGTTCTTCGTATTCTGCGGTACCGTGAACATGGTATCTTTGTCGATAGTGCATGACAAAGTGCCTGATCGGGAGAAAGGTGCTTTGCCGGACATCGTACTAGATAACATTCGGGTCAACGATTGGGCCCTCTACGTCGCCGAATATCTCCTCATGATTCTCACATACTTCTGCATTCTCATCAGCATTTTTCACAAGCATCGGTGAGGATTCCGTGTGAATATCGGTTTTGCTGGGTTGAATCTTTCTTAATACGCCTACTGATTCGTGAACCACATGAATTAATCAACTCCTAGTTGAACCAACGACGCATATGAAAATATTTCAGATTGTTATCGATTCATTCGATGTTATGGTTCTCAGTTGCCTGATTCAGGACTAGTGGACATCCCGTGGTTTCCCTTCAGTTCGTTGATAAATTGATTACTTGGTGCGCTTTTTACAGGTGGATCGTCTTTCGGAGATGCTTTTTCCTGCTCGGACTACTTTATTTATATAGATCTATAACGATGTTCGTCACAGTCCTGCCAGTGGCGTCGAAGACTTACGAATGTAACGAGAAAGCGGCAGAAACTTCTGCGAGGCTCATTTTTCAAAGAACTTTTGAGCTTCTCCTTGGTCTCGGATTGTCGGTCAATGGCAGACACAAATATTGCGGTGATTACATCTACTCGGGGCATACGATGATTCTTGTTCTCGGAGCGCTGGTTGTCAAAGAGTGTGAGTGTGGATTCATATTATGATACAGATATTGGATGAATTGAGTTTACTGTTGTTTGCTTAGATACACCTCGAAGGTGGTGGCTCTTGCATTGGATTACAGCGGTTTGGAGTTTTTCTGGGGTTGTGATGATCCTGTACTCGCGAGGACATTACACTGTCGACGTGATCATCGCGTACTACATAACCACACGGCTTTTCTGGACGTATCACACTTTCTCGAACAACGTACTGCCCAAGGTGAGACAGTTCGTTAGTTCCTAGCTATATCTTCCGTGTTAAAATATGTACAAGTATTTATCGTATTTTAATATTGCTTCGTTGTGTAGAGCAGGAGTTCATATGGTTAAACTGCAGTGGTTGATGAAATTTTTATTTATTTTTTACAGAAACCCAACAATGAGAACAATTTGCTATCTCGAGTGTGGTGGTACTGGTTTTACTGTTATTTGGAAAAAAATGTCAGTGGGCCCGTACCTCGAATGTACCAGATGCCGATACCATTTCTGAGAATCTGCCGCTGGTTAAGATTCCGCAATCACCGGCCCTGAGTCGCGTTGACGTTGACCTGGAGAAAAATTGGATTTTGCGTCACGCGGAAAGAGCAAACACAACGGGTGTATAAGCATGGGACAGGAACATTTTTCGGTATTATCAGAAGTGTTTGCCAAAACTTAGGGGGCAAGTGTCCAAGTTTGGTGACTGTTGCCTTGTGTGAAGCCGTCCTCAAATTTCCCTCTTCAGCCGTGGCTCGGGTTGTTATCCTTTTTTTTTTTTTCATATTTCATTAGAGAACCTATATTAGCTACTGTCGAAACGGGCTAATCTGCTTCTTCGATGTTCCCCTGATATATTTCCGCACTTAATGCTGTCCCGCTTGGCTGTGATGTTGAAATTTCTTTTTAAAATACGATACGCAATCGTCTAAGTTCTGGACCTGCCAGCAAGTATTTTCTTATCTCGGAAGTTTCAAGTGCTTGTGCATTTCTCAAGCGCTGTTTAGAAGATGCGTGTTGGATGCGTTCTTAGATCTTGAATACCATGGATGTGTTTTTGAAGTCCGTGCATGGTCCGGCAGTTTTTTTTTTTTTAATTGGGGGAAGAGGGGGGAAGCTGTTAAATTCTTAAAAGCTTTGCTTGTTGCTACTAGAGTTTTTTGAGCGCATTTTGATGATTAGTGTCGAAAGCGTATCAATCTCGGGACATGAATTCCAAGATAAGGACGTTTTCTTGGAAAGAATGTACCAAGATTAATACGTTTTCGACGCTGGTTATCAAAACGTGCTTCAACACTCATCGAGTTTCGATTGGGTGATTCGAGTCACGACTTATTCTTCCGTGTGTTTTTTTTTCATTGTGCAATCTTATTTGTATCGAAATGATTCCAACAACTAAGTGTATTGGTATATAATCAAATTTGTTCGAGAAGGGAGTGAGAATCTGCTGATGATTTGTGAGAAGAAAGATTAGTTGTCTTCCGACTAGGTTTTCCCTGATACCCCTGAGTTCGCTTCTGTTGACCCAGTGTTTCTGCGGATTGTGATGAAAGATGAAAATTGTTTGAAATTTGGAGCTCCAACGTGAACTGCTCGGCGGTCTCAATGTAATGCGTGGTATTTCATTTTCCAGACTTTTTCTTAATGTTGCTAGGTCAGCATTGGGACATAATTTTTTTGCTCGCGAAGAGACGTCTCGGTTCAAATATCGATCGCAAGTTATTTATGAGCATTTCCTTGCTATTTGATTTATGGCTTTTCTTGGAATACACTGCAGGAAAAAAAATGTTTGCTCTTCGAATTATTTTCTGAAATGTTCCATTGTAATCGATGCCTTTTCTTGATTTAAATCATACGTTTATGTATCCTAGGAAATGCACGAAAGCCAAAGTGATGTCGTCGCTGCTGACCTGCCGAAACTCTTCGCCATTTTTGATGATATTCCGAACACCGCGGAAAAGATTAGTGCGAATGTTGAATGCTTCAACACGACCAATGCTCGGATAACCGGAAAATATTCCAAGGTTGAAATTGGATGTCTTGACTTTTGTAAGTTCGACCCTCATCCAGTTCTTGATCATCTAGGGCTTACATTTTTTGAGTCTGAAAAATGCTCTCATTTTGGACTACCTCGCTGACGTGGCCTTGGTTATGTTGAAAAAGCTGGATGGACGAAGACTTGAGAACGACTGCGCGATAGGTATTATACTGAAACAAAATCAGCCGCTCACCTCAAAATCACGCTCTTTGTTTTTTTTAATGTCCGATTGTGAAACGTGTGTTATGATTTTACTAGACAGGATCGTTGAAGTGCGCACCTATCTTGAGAAGATGCGTCCCATCGAACGAAAAATGAGATATCAAATCGAGAAGATGATTAAGGCTTCTACTACAGGACAAGTGGATGTCAACGACCCACTTCTCATGAAAGCCAATCCCGCCAATCTGGTATCGAAAGTTCAGAACGCAGACATGAGGAATGACGATGCGTCCGACAGCGACACTGACGTAGAGGTTGACAGCAAAGAAAGAAATGCCGTAAAGAAATACGTACCTCCGAAATTATCTGCTGTACCGTTTGGTGAGTTAACCGTTCTAGTGTGCCACAATGAATCAGTCAAATTCTATTCGAATCAGTCTTCTGGAATGTTCATGGTTCCTGAATTTGATCGTTTAATCGTGATTTGAACAAGGAGGAAATGAAACGGTGTCCTCCAGCAAATTACTTCCTGGTGCTATTGTGTGGTCCGATTTTTAGAAGGTGAGCCTGGTAAGGGTCGTGAAGAGAAAATAGCCGAAAGAAGTCAGAAAAGGATGTTGAACTCGGCCATAATGCAAGAATTGAAAGCGGAATACTCCGAACAGCCTATGGAAGTTTTCGAATCAGGTCATGGAGTAAGACGCAGTATATCCACCGCTACGAAAGAACGCATCGCGTGAGTAAATTTTTTATCGAGGAACGGAAGTTCTTCGAATGATGTTAATTCTTCCATTCGGGGCTTTGCCTACCATAGATACGAAGAAGAAAATTTCGTTCGACTGTCTGTCTCGAAGAAGGATAAAAATGTGAGAAAGCGTGCCTTTTCAACTATTGGACAGATCGGCGATGAAGTTACCGACTTCGGCTTCGGATTCGGTAGTTCCAGTGGCGGTCAAGGATCGGGGAAAAGGCGGAAAACGAAGGTCAAGGGCGGAAAGATCAGTAAAAAGTTCAAAAAAGGTTTGAGATGATTTTTTTGAAGAGCTTACGCTGTAATTATATTTTCATTTTTTCAGGTGGAGGAAAGAAGAAGCGTCATTAAAATTGTGTTGCCTCAAGCAGAGAACCTCGTTTTTATTGATAAAAATATTGAATATAACGTTTTTGCCAGGGAATTTCATTTTTCTTTGTAAAGCATCTGTTTCAATTCTGCGTCTGACCACGATTTTTCTTCCACGGTTTCATGCAATTGTTGTTCTCGAACAGTTTGTGACATTGTTTGAAATGAATCGGAAGGCTACGCTACTGAACAAATCAACTATTGGACAATTCTTGAAAAATTATGATGTAATTTTGACCGACTGTGATGGTGAGATATGCATTCGAGTTGCTGTGAGATTTGCGTGCGATTGAAACTTTTTTGCGCTAAAGGAGTTCTATGGAAAAGCGGTGGTCCTTTGCCAGGAGCTTCAGAAGCAATCCGCGCCTTATCGTCATTTGGCAAAAAAATAATTTACGTCACTAATAACTGTACTCACACGCGTGCACATTACGTAAAAAAGTTGGAATCCATGCGATTTCCTGTGGCAGAGGTATTTATATCAGAACTATTCTTTGTTTGGACCACTATTTATTTTCCGGTCACATTTCAGAAATCAGTTTTCACTCCGGCATATGTTGCTGCGAACTATTTGAAGGAAAGGAAGCATGTGGGAAAGGTATATTGCATTGGAACTTCAGCGATCAGCGAGGAACTGGAAGAAGTCTCGATCGAATGCTTCGGTTATGGGGTGAGGTATTTCAGATGCAGTACTTCAAGGTCGGCGCAAAAGTTGATTCCCAGTGAATTAGCGGAATATTTTCTTGGCCACCGATGCCGTGTTAATTTGGAGCGCTTAGAGCCTGAAGAGGAAGTACACTACAGCTCGCCTCATTAATTATAATCTTGAGTTGGCACTCCGTCTGCTGTGCAAAAACGCTGTTCTTGCTTTGCTACAGAAAAAAAAAAACTTCGCTATGCTTTTAGAAGTTTAAAGAAACGTGACATCAGTTGTCCTTTTTCGGAATTTTGCAGTTTCGAGGCTTTATCCGTATCGCATGCTTCGTGGGTTTGACTCCACTCCTGGGATCTCTTGATTTTCTTCGAATAATGTTTTTTTTTCATTATGTGCATGCATTCTCATGCATGACGACGAATTCTTTCTCCGTACCAATGCAGAAAGATGATTTGGCCGCTACGACATTAGAAGAATGCTACGCGGAAACGTATCATGCTAGACTTGAGGAAGACGTAAACGCCGTCATCATCGGATATGATCCCTTCTTTTCTGCCATGAAAATATTGAAAGCTGCATCCTACGCTGAACGCCCAGGTGTTCTTCTGTTAGCCTCTTGTGAAGATCATCGAGCACCTTACGATATGCCAGGAAAAGTCATTCCATGTGCGTATAAGTGTCACATGTTTGTTGTGCCACTCTCCTCACGAGATTTGAAAAGTTACTGTACTTGATGATTGTCAGGTACGGGAGCTTTTGTTGCCGCAGTGGAAAAAGTAGCTGGAAGAAGCGCGGTAATATTGGGGAAGCCATCCGTGCATATGTACGAGTCCATTAAGCTTGTGCACGACTTCGATCCTCGACGTGCAATAATGATTGGTGACAAGTAAGTTTATGAGGCATTTTCCACTATCGACCGAATTGTATGCCTTTTTTTCTTAAAGCTGTATGACTGACGTGCTCTTCGGCAAAAACTGTGGCATCGACACACTTCTCGTCCTGACAGGAATTTCTACCCGTACCGAATTGTCGAAGTATGAAGAAACTGGAAAAACTGACAGTATTCCCACTTATTATGCTGCGTCACTGTCGGACGTTGCTGATGCATTGTCATCCGAGTAGATATTCCGTATTAAGGTTGTGCGTCTTCAAGAAGAGCGCCATTTCACACGTTTAGACAGTTTCCCGGGAGAATAATGTGAGGTGCAAGTTTCCGTTGGGGTTTTGAAAAGTTCGAGAACTGTTGTTTTATTTAATTCATTAGCTAAAGAAGGAATGAATACCGGTGCTTATTTTGTCGAAATTTTGCAGCTTCGTATTTGGATCGTGGAATAAAGCTTTAGACAATTTCGTTTCATCCAGATTTGTTCTCATTTTATTCCAACTTCTTAAAAAATCAGTCGATGTGTAGCAGTTTTTCGCTGTACTGTATTCTGATTGTGCTTTGAAATGACTAAAATACATTTGGAGGGTTTTCAGTCAAACGAATGATTTGATGATCGCCGCGCTTCGATTTTCTGCTAAAAGAATGGGTTTTTCGCGCGGGGTTTTTCTGGATGCATCTAACTGCTCAGATTTCCTTAAAACCTTCGACTGCGTCTTGGCGGATTGCGATGGTATGCCTGGTTGGAATTTTCGAAAAAATTTTGAATAATTTGTTGTAATTCTTGCAGGCGTTCTTTGGAGAGGCGATTCTGCTATCCCAAATGCACCGAAGGTCATGCAAAAATTTGCTGAAGCAGGAAAGAAATTGTTTTACGTCACGAACAACAGCACTAAAAGTCGAGCAGCGTATCTGAAGAAGTTTCATCAGCTTGGATTCCCTGCTTCAACTGTAGGTATTTTAAAAATAGACGGATACTTTTTACGTGATGCTACCGAAAATTTCACTTGTAGGAAAATATTTACGGAACGTCCACAATTGTTGCAGCATACCTAAAAAGCATCAATTTTCGTAAGAAAGCCTACTGTATCGGAACGACTGGTCTGAAAGATGAATTGGATGCAGCCGGAATTCAGCATGTCGGCTTTGGTGTAAGTTCGCTTTTAAACTTTTGTTTTGTATCACCTTGACTTCATTTGTAGTGCTTTCTTTTTAGCCGGATGTTTCTAGTCACGATTCTCATTTGGAAATGGTCAAGGACGTAGTTTTGGAAGAGGACGTTGGTGCTGTGGTTGTTGGGTTTGATCCGCACTTCTCGTACTTGAAAATGCTGAAGGGTGCTACTTATTTGAACAAAGGCGAAACGCTCTTTCTGGCAACAAATACGGATGCACGATTCCCTCATGGATCTAATGGAATCATAATGCCTGGTGAGTGATTTATAGCAGAGCGCATCTGTTCGTCATAATTTGATGCGCATAATCTTCCAAGGAACGGGGACTTTCGTGAGCGCCATGGAAACGGTTTCTCAAAGAAAGCCCTTGATTTTTGGGAAGCCGAATTCTAATATGTTTGATGCGATAAAAAGTGAGCATGGCATTGATCCGGCAAGAACAATCATGATCGGGGACAAGTGAGATTATTGAATTGCAGTCCATTAAGATGCATTACCTATTCAATGCATCTATGATTTTCAGTTGTCACACTGATATCCTCCTGGGGAAAAACTGCGGTCTGCGCACGCTGCTAGTCCTCACAGGAGTCACGTCAGAAGATGATCTTGACAACTTTCGTAGATCGAAAAACGAATCGCATTTATTGCCCGATTTCTTCATCAATTCGCTCGGGGATCTTCTGCATCTTATGTAGAAGCATCAGCATTCATTGTTCCTGCGGAAAATTATGACTTTGTGTGTACAGTACATACGTTCTGTAAATTAGCTTGCTAATGTAAACTTGCATTTCAGCTGATTTTTCCGTTTGAACCAATTGTATTATGTATCCGTTGGGCTTCCTTGGAATTGAAATCTGAATGCCACACCGGACGCACCAAAATTAACTTGACCAGTGATGAAGGCGTGATATAGCAGCAATTTAATTCAGGTGCTATGCGGTGCAATTAGAGATTTTTTTTTGAATTTCTTGTCTCCAAGCATAAGATGCATTAATGTCTATTGATCAAGAATTTATTGAATGGGAATCTCGTATCCCGTTGACGTTTGTGAAGGCATTAAAGCTGCCTGTTTCTCAAAATTTAAATTCGAATTGGTGGGTTCATGGTTCGAACGCCCGAGTAAAATTGGCGAAAGATCCCTGTGGAATTTCCCGTGAATCCCGAAGTGATGTACAAGCATAGTTATCAGTGGGTGATCTGCGCCGATTTTGCAATTATTAGCCTTATATTTTAGAATTTCCTCTAAAAGTTGAGTGTTTTCAGTTGATGGTGAAGAGAAACCCACCATTGCTAACACAATTGTGAAAATGCAGAGTATGAGGTGCCCTGAGCTCTGTGGCGTCCTTTATATTACCTGGTCCATTTGTATGTGATGAACATCTGTCCAACTAAGAGGGCGGATCAATGCTTAGCCTTTTTTCACCTGTGAAAGGTTTTTTTCGAGAAACGTTCTCAAAATGCAAACGTACGTTTGAATTGAGAAGATAACTCTTAGTGGATTATTCGTAAATTTTACCCGCCTTACAGAAATGGCGCCACATTATAGATTGCTGAGATTACTTTTTCTTGAAGCCTTCCTTTTGAAGGTTGCATTGGCGCGTTCCATTTCTGAAATTGACTATGCGGTGTACGAACCGAAAAGCTTCAATATTGAGAAGGACGTTGGATTTTCTAGCGGCGACGAGGGCTTCGAAGTGGAAGAGGATGTGCCCGGAGTTGATGTGAATGTCTTTGTTCCCGTGGATGGGGTTGATAATGACGTGGCCAATAGGGTGAATGGGGAATTAATTCCCCCGAGATACGAAAATCTTCCATGGCATGAAATCTTCCTTGATGGTAATGACACGAACTTTTATCTACATATAGGGTGGACCACCCGAAAATAGCCCGATTTTCAAACTGCGTTATTTCCAGTATGATTTAAAATGTTTAGTTATAAAAATATTTCAACTTGTTGAGTTTAAATGTAATTCAGTACTTCTGAATTGTTGTATTTTGCTTGAAAGACGAATTGATGATTCGTAATGGACGAAAGCTCTTGGTTATGGCAGTCAAGCTGATGTTTTTTCGCTCATCATATAAGTTTTTTATTTATTTCATGTGTAAGAGCTGCACATTTTATCAAGTGTTCCTGTGCTTCGTTAATTCTCTAAGTTTTCCTGTATTTTTTGTGAGAAGACAATCGATAATTGCTTTCTCCAAATCACAGCAAAGCTAATTTATCGCAAGAATTATCGCTGGTGGGCGGATCATCCGGAATACGCTTGGCTGTTCATTCTTGGAGGTCTAACTATTTTCACATTGGTGGTGTTGTTCATGCTCTGCATTTGTTACTATCTGGTATACCGATATTTCTGCATTGACCTGCTGAGCTGTGATCTCTTTGAAGAGGATATTGCGAGATATTGCGCTGATGATGGTGAGATTCATTCCTTGACTAATCCACATTTTATCACCTTTGATGAACAATCTGTGTGCCTATCACTAATAACGCTGAAATTTCTCGCAGCACCAACGTATCCGTCGAAGTTGCAATGGATTGAAGATTATTGCGATAAGCATCGCCGTTGTCGGGATAGAGGATATGTTTGAGAATCTGAGTTTTTGAACTTAATCGAAATGAATTATCCATGTAAAATATTCATTTAATGTCTGTCCCATTCCTCGTCAAAATGCAGGCTGTTTTAAGCTATATGTGTTCCTATGATTTGACCGCTAGTTCAAGTGTGGGTTGTATGGGGGTATTCCTTTGAGTACGCTGTTGTGCCAAGAATACTTATTCAAAACGGTATCATTTATGCACTTCGTGGTGAAGTTGTTCATCTTCATTCCAGGCGTACGTCCGAAAGAAATTTGCAATTTGGACGGAACAATGCAGGATGCGTTCATTTTCCACACGCAACATGTAGAGCAATCGTTTTGATTCATAAATTCGTGGGTATGAGCTTTCGTCAGACGTGATTCAATTAGCGAGTCTTGATATTTGTCAGCTTTTCAATGCGTCAATAACTAGGGGTTCTTCTGTGAATCCTACTTTGTCATCATTGACATCCGAGACATGCTGAAAGACATGATTATGCACACAATCTGGTTCACTAAAATAATATGAACGAATTTATATGGGAACATCTTCCTGGTTGGGTCCTTCGCGACCTAATACAGCTAGTATAGTACAGTCATTCGATTAACTTTTTGAACCAACTTGCTGAATGCTGCATTCAAGGCTCAAATGGTTCGTTTCTTTTGATTGCTTTCGCGCCCTGCGTTAGTTAGTCATCAGCTCGTAACGTATTGCTGCTTTCATTTTTCTTTGATCAACTTCGCAAAATTGGACCTGATCGATATGGGGAACATGACGTCTCACATTGAGCAGTTACAAAAATCACACGAAACGTCAATCGGGCTCGCGCTTTTTCGATGGGTGATGCTTCTCGTTAGTTAAGGCAGCCGCGTTACAAAAACACGAAGGATTCCATCGAAATAGACAACCGTTCGACAAAAAATAAAATAAAAATACACTGGAGCGGCAGAACGTCATCATTGGATCGTCTCAAATTCTCAATCGACCTGTGGGTCTCCCGGCCATTGAAAAAAAAAAGTATTCCACCCTAAAAACCTCGACGAAGGGCAAAAACAAGAGAACGGGTGCTGTTTGTGCGATAATTTTCTCCAACATTCGTGCGGATCAAGTTTCTGCAGCCTCCTTCGTTTCGGTCGGCATTTCGGCTGCTCGAAGCTTGTCCCAGTTGGCACCCATTCGTGACAGTGCCACGAGGCAGTTCCAACCCCGGACCCATTTCTTCTTGTTTTCCAGGTATGTGCGCATGTTCTTCTTGTGCGACGCCGGTAGAGGATTTTCTTTTGAAGTTTGCAACCATGGGTGTTGCTGGCTCTCGGCTGCCGTCATCCGTGTTCCTCCGCTGTGGTGATTTTTGAGTTGAAATGAAAGAAAAAGAAAAAAACGAAGTCCCATGCAAAATACCTGTACTGAGCTACTGCTGATAATTGTGATTTTCATCACCCCATACGGGATACTGAGCGGGTATTGCACCGTCCTGCTTCTCCGCGTGAGAAGACATATACTGTACTCATGTACCGGCGCATTCTAAATAGCTTAATATTGCTGAATAAGGGCGCAATCGGTACAGCTTTTTGTGAATATGAGACGAACTGGCGGGATTCAGAGTCAGTTAATGTCACACATTTGTTCTTCAGCGTTTCCAGCTCTCATGTGCAATGTGGATTTTCAATGCTTGGGAGAGCGAGCGCTTTTAATTCACTGTATTTACCGTAAAATTAAACTGCAAAACTGCGCTAACGCAACTTATCCATCCATTTCTATTTTCTTTATTTCACAATTCTGCATGCATCGTGCTGCATGTGTAACGTATATAATACGGCAAAATAAAGGAGTAGAACTGGCCCCATTCTGCACAGGTGGTACCCCGCAATGCAACACTAATCTGTTACCAGACTAGGGTCGAATTTTGAAGCACTGTAAAAGTAAGAAACAGCAGCAAAAAGTAATAATGAAGCGGCTGAAGGCGGTCAGATTGCGAGTCAACCTCCCGCAATTCGACTGTCCCACCACAATTCTACTGTACTGCTATTTCAAGGTCAAATTTGTTGGAAGGTTGAATTGACATGTATTTACTTGAGTAAATATATAACTTGTAGGTACCATACGCTGTTGTATGAGATGCGCACCAGGAGTTTTTTAATTCTACTGTACTGCTATTTCAAGGTCAAATTTGTTGGAAGGTTGAATTGACATGTATTTACTTGAGTAAATATATAACTTGTAGGTACCATACGCTGTTGTATGAGATGCGCACCAGGAGTTTTTTAGAAAATTTTAATGATGATCTATCCTTGCGTCAGACGCAAGCTGACTCATTTCAGCGACATAATTGTTTTTTTATTGTTAAAATAAAAATACAGTTTTGGAAAATTCATATTTCACACAAATGGATATTGGATTTCATTCCATTGCAAAATGGATTGAAAATCAATTGAATGTTACTTCATTATTCAAGGCTAAATTTTGATTTTTTTTTTCTACATCGCTTTTGAAAAATTCCGTTTGGAAGCTCAGTGAAATTTTCTGCGCTTTGACTCCATATGACGCGCTCCCAAGATATACCCGCCTGTTGGAGTACAGTATTTCGCGCCCATCATCTTGACATCTAATTTTCCACCGATCGAGTTTTGCACAACGAAGTTGTGAATTTTCCTTTGGTAAATAAAGTAATGTTTGAAATTTTAAAAAATCCATCAATGTCGCTTTTAATAATTTATCACGAATCACGATACAGGTAGCTCATTGAAACCGTAGTTTCATTTCTCACCTCATTTGCGCGCCCATCAAAGTGCCTCAGTTTGAGCTATCACTAATTCTACTGTACTGCTATTTCAAGGTCAAATTTGTTGGAAGGTTGAATTGACATGTATTTACTTGAGTAAATATATAACTTGTAGGTACCATACGCTGTTGTATGAGATGCGCACCAGGAGTTTTTGAGAAAATTTTAATGATGATCTATCCTTGCGTCAGACGCAAGCTGACTCATTTCAGCGACATAATTGTTTTTTTATTGTTGAAATAAAAATACAGTTTTGGAAAATTCATTTTTCACACAAATGGATATTGGATTTCATTCCATTGCAAAATGGATTGAAAATCAATTGAATGTTACTTCATTATTCAAGGCTAAATTTCGATTTTTCTTCTACATCGCTTTTGAAAAATTCCGTTTGGAAGTTCAGTGAAATTTTCTGCGCTTTGACTCCATATGACGCGCTCCCAAGATATATCCGCCTGTTGGAGTACAGTATTTCGCGCCCATCATCTTGACATCTAATTTTCCACCGATCGAGTTTTGCACAACGAAGTTGTGAATTTTCCTTTAGTAAATAAAGTAATGTTTGAAATTTAAAAAAAATCCATCAATGTCGCTTTTAATAATTTATCACGAATCACGATACAGGTAGCTCATTGAAACCGTAGTTTCATTTCTCACCTCATTTGCGCGCCCATCAAAGTGCCTCAGTTTGAGCTATCACATTGAAAGCGATAAATTAACCACGCGTTTATACGAGAAAAATTTACCCGATAAAACGAAGTTTCAAGTATGTTTTCTTGGAAAAAATTGAAGTTGGATTGCGCTTTTGTGTGCACCAGTTAACATGCTACTTATACGCGTACCACCTTTAAATTATTAACACGGAGTGATCCGAAACGTTTTTGTTGTTCGTAGCATTATTTTAGGGTTATCAAAATGAACTGCTCAGCTATATTCTGTCATTTTTTAAAAATAAAACAATGAAGAAAGCGAGTTTTGTCGCAGCTGAAAACAGTGAATAGCTTTCCTGGCACAATTCATTACATTGTACTCGGATGTAGACTTACATAGGAAAACAACGTTTTTTTGGAGAAAATTCTTAGATTTATCGTGATCTAATATATCAGCTTACAAATCTGGTAACTTTTTCATTCGATCGTTGCAATTTTTTCTCTCTGAAGTGAAATGGAAATAACTAATAGCAAGAAAACGTTTCGATGAGTCGATCATAGGATTAATGTGAATCAAATTTTTTCAGGAGAAAAAACTGATTCATTAGAGGACCAGGGAAAATTCATCCATTAAGAATAACATTCATGGATGCATAGAATTATGATAAATTAGGGTTTTAAAATTAAATTTTTTGGAAAAAGTGAGATATGTTTCCTTTGGGGAGTTGTTCTAGTTACGTGTACGTAACTTGTCATTGTGTTATATAGTTCTCCCATTTAAAAAAAATTTGCGAAGTCGGAATGGGCGGAAACGTTGAATACATAGAACAGTACTGTACGTACCGCATGCTTTTTGGAAGCTATTCAAATAAATCCCTCTACAAAAATGTCAGCTAAAAATTCACANATGATGATCTATCCTTGCGTCAGACGCAAGCTGACTCATTTCAGCGACATAATTGTTTTTTTATTGTTAAAATAAAAATACAGTTTTGGAAAATTCATATTTCACACAAATGGATATTGGATTTCATTCCATTGCAAAATGGATTGAAAATCAATTGAATGTTACTTCATTATTCAAGGCTAAATTTTGATTTTTTTTTTCTACATCGCTTTTGAAAAATTCCGTTTGGAAGCTCAGTGAAATTTTCTGCGCTTTGACTCCATATGACGCGCTCCCAAGATATACCCGCCTGTTGGAGTACAGTATTTCGCGCCCATCATCTTGACATCTAATTTTCCACCGATCGAGTTTTGCACAACGAAGTTGTGAATTTTCCTTTGGTAAATAAAGTAATGTTTGAAATTTTAAAAAATCCATCAATGTCGCTTTTAATAATTTATCACGAATCACGATACAGGTAGCTCATTGAAACCGTAGTTTCATTTCTCACCTCATTTGCGCGCCCATCAAAGTGCCTCAGTTTGAGCTATCACATTGAAAGCGATGAATTAACCACGCGTTTATTCGAGAAAAATTTACCCGATAAAACGAAGTTTCAAGTATGTTTTCTTGGAAAAAATTGAAGTTGGATTGCGGTTTTGTGTGCACCAGTTAACATGCTACTTATACGCGTACCACCTTTAAATTATTAACACGGAGTGATCCGAAACGTTTTTGTTGTTCGTAGCATTATTTTAGGGTTATCAAAATAAACTGCTCAGCTATATTCTGTCATTTTTTTAAATAAAACAATGAAGAAAGCGAGTTTTGTCGCAGCTGAAAACAGTGAATAGCTTTCCTGGCACAATTCATTAAATTGTACTCCGATGTAGACTTACATAGGAAAACAACGTTTTTTGGAGAAAATTCTTAGATTTATCGTGATCAGCTTACAAATCTGGTAACTTTTTCATTCGATCGTTGCAATTTTTTCTCTCTGAAGTGAAATGGAAATAACTAATAGCAAGAAAACGTTTTGATGAGTTCGATGAGTCGATCATAGGATTAATGTGAATCAAATTTTTTCAGGAGAAAAAACTGATTCATTAGAGGACCAGGGAAAATCCATCCATTAAGAATAACATTCATGGATGCATAGAATTATGATAAATTAGGGTTTCAAAATTAAATTTTTTGGAAAAAGTGAGATATGTTTCCTTTGGGGAGTTGTTCTAGTTACGTGTACGTAACTTGTCATTGTGTTATATAGTTCTCCCATTTATTTTTTTTAAACGCTTCAGCCTTACCCGCCTTTGCAACTTATGTATCTTGTCATGACATGCATGGCGTACGAAAAACCTTCGATAAGTTTATTTAGGGAGATGTTTTTACAGTCGATTTTTAAGTGTAAAAACATTCATTTCACTGAAGGGAAGCACCGGTAGTTTTTGGCCACTAAAATTTGCATTTCACATTCAAAAGGGGCGTATCACTTCACTTGTCTCACACGACAAACCTCGGTATATTTTTATTCCACCATAAATCAATCCGGCTGCAGCACGCTGAAAAGCGTTCGAAGTACTTTTGATCGAAGGAACTCAACTGGTGATGTGTAAATATCATCTAAGGTTTTTTTTTTTAGTGTAACCGTTAAGTGGACTTTTTCTTCGACCAAAAATTCTTGCTGAACAAGGAACCTGATTTGAAGGAACCGCCGGGAGAATCAGGTGAGCTTGGCGGCAATGACGAGGTCGAACTGAACCGCGACTGAGTCGACAACGACGAGGACGCGGATTGATCCAAGCTCCTAAATGTTCTCACTCGGGCGCTGTCGGAGTTCTGCGGAAATTTCGGCACACTTTTCTCGACACCTGATAACCGAGATGACATGTCACGATGAGTCGTTGAAAAGTCCCTCGGCAAGGAAGACACCGGGTGTTGCATCAGTCGAGTGCCCGAATCAGGGCCAGCAGAGGAATAGGCATCAGTTGCTGATTTCATGCCCTTCGAAACGAAGGATCCATTTTCCGGCACCGCTTTATTGGTATCGAAAATTGTGGAATGACGACGAAGGAATGAGTCAGTTTCTCGATTCGTTTTCTTTTCTATCGATTTCGCTAAATCGCCGATGCGAGACTGTAGTGACGTGGGGAGAATCGGGCCTTTTGAAAATATGGCGGAGTTTCGACACGGTTTGTTTCTAGCTAATGACGCGAAACCGACGTTGCTGGGAGACATCGTCGTCGGTTCTCCGGGTCTCGAAACTATTGCCGAGTTCCGGCTGATTCCGGTGGCTCCAATTAAGGGGGTATTCGCAGAAAATCCATCACCAGCACTTATCCCAGAATTCCTCGGGGTACTTCTCTGCAGTGTCGCAAATCCGCTCGGGAGCATCAACGTTGATGCATCTCCTGCTGCTGATGGCGAACTGATGGCGCGTGTTTTGGGCTCAAGGTAAATGTCTGCTTCTTCCTTCGATAAAAGTGTACTCGAATTCGAAGCAACGAATGGCTTCGTGAACATTGAATGTCTCGTAGGACGAATTCTTGAAATCCCGCCGGTTTGTAAAAATCTAGCTTCGGAAATTTGACCAAATTTTTCCTCAACCATCTGGTGTGCGTCTTGAGGTTTGTTCGGAGGATCTGGCGCCCTGGACTTTTTTCTCGTGAGAATAAGTGCATTTTCTGGCTTAGGTTGAGGCGCTGATGCTGATGAAGGAGCAGGGATCTTGAGGAAACCATCTTGGGTTGAAGAACCCAGAGAATATTGCATTGTATTGCACAACGGGATGTCCTCAGCAGCTGTCCTCAGTATCACTGCGGGAATAATTCTTTCTGGGACACAGACTTTATGGTATGATTGGGCTGTTAAGTTTGATTCATCACTTCTGGAATTCTGGGTATAAATACTCGGCGACGAAGTTCCTGCTGCAATAAGTGCTGCAGCAGGGCCATGCGCGACTCCATCTTTTCTCCTAGGTTTACTGGCATTACTCCCAGTGCCAAAATGTATCTCGGGTTCAATAGATGATGATAGCGGAGGTGCTCTTATCACTTTCTCGTCTCCTGCGGGATTTTTTGTGAGCATCGATTCATTCTCTTTTGCTTTTTTGGTCGATGCGTTTTCCATTTTTGTCGAGTTATTCTGCGCGCCAGCTGAGAGACTCGTACTTTCTGTCACTGTCTCTTCGAGTGTTTTATCCTTCGTATCAATGCTCATTTTGGTATCATTTCCTGTTGGTGGTTTAAGTACCGTATGGCCATTTTCTGGATTCTTGTCTTTCTTCGGTAGCGTCTTCGATTCAGCTTCAGTTTTGGGCAGATTTCCGAAGGATGAGGATTTTTTAGATTCAACAAAGTTTTTTATGCTCAGTATTTCCACGCGTGTGTCCTTGTCTTTGGAAATTGTCAGATCTTCGCTTCTCTTTCTAGGACTGCTACTCGTGCTTGTTGTCGTTGCTGGTTGCTCTTTTTGCGGAGGAGTGCTTGAGGTAATTATGAGTGTTATATCGTCAGGGACTTTGGTTGGAGTATTTGCGGGGAGATTCAGCAAAGAAGCGATTGGAATTGAACTTTTTGCCTGGAGATTAAGGGAAGAAGTGCTTGGAGCTGAAGAATTTGTCCCGTTATTCATCACAGTTGGCGGAGCAGCAGATTGAAATGAGGGATTCATCCAAGGTGGGCGAACATCATCGTTATCCTCGGTTGCGGACAAAGGAAGCTCAGATGTTCGAGCTTTGGTGATTTTAGGGTGCTGGAATTTGCACTCTTCGAGTTGCTTCGCCATTAAAGCGTGTCGCTCGCGGATCCTGTTGGCCAACAGAGTCGTTTTCTTGTCGCAGAAACTGTGCACTCGATTCACATCCGCGTTAGTGGCCTTGGTGCAAGCCACAGTAGCCAGCACATTGGCCACCTTGGACCCGAGCCCGAGCGAATTCCGTCGCTTGGACGCCTCGGAAAAATCCATCATTTTTTCTATGTCGTCGCGATGAGCCCGTTTCTTCCGCGCCGGAGTAGAGGAACTCTGGTCGAATGAATCCATTTGAAGAGCCCGGAGCCATCGAGGTCGTTCGGCTACGGATGCTGCTGCAGCTGCTGTTGGGGGTTCGGGCTGCCTGCCGGACCCGCTGTTGTTGACATTAATTCCAGTTTCGGGTTCCCGAGGGAAAAACTGCACTGGAGTGTCAGTCCAGCGGTCCACGAACTCTTTGAGGTTCGTGCGGGTCTGGTCTAGGATGAGAGTTTGGGCCGTTGGACTCGAATCCGCCGCGACTTTGATGGACCCGTGCCGGCTGAGGCTCTTGGGTGATTTGCGAGCCTTCTGGCCCGGTTGAACCCAGGAGTGGGCTCTGCTTTGTGCTGCTGTCATGCGTCGGCTGTGCCATGACGAGTACCAGCAGTAGCAGCAGTTCCAATATCCCGGTTGGGAAGCGAACGCAAAAAAAGCAGAGACAAATGTTCATGTCATTTTTAGCAAAAAAGTGTTTTATTTTATAATCATTTTGAGACTTCAAGAAGTGCTGCAGAGCGAATCGTCGACACGATTCAAAAGCACATTTCAGATCCCGTTACGGCATTGCAATTAGCAGAAATACATAGGACTTATTGCGGGTATTAATTAATTTTTTTAATCGTCAGAGTGCAGCAGTTTAAATGTTCAGGAACAATTTTCAGGGTCATTTTCTGCAGTACATTTTTCCTACCCACGCGTTTTTTGCTATGATGGATGACAGGAGGAAAATAAAAGAGCCAGCAGCAACACTTGACAGTCCCCTTTGACGTCCGACTTATGCAGAATAATATTTTTAAATTCATGTTATGCTGATTTCAGTTCAGCGAAGTGCCTAAGAAATCAACACTACATCAGGCCTTTTCAACTGGAATTAAGTTAGATCGATTTTTCCTTCAATGTTGTGCTGGGATTGTTCAACACATGGATGGATGGAGCTGAATCTTTTGCTGGTGCGTGTTTCTTCTCGTCATCCTTGATGGTACAACATCGAAATTTACGGCGGGCTCTCGGATTTTGAAAATAGAAGCAATTCAAGAATTTATTTGTTATGAGCGGAAATTTTCTGAACTGCTTCAATTTGAAATTAAGTAACGCGTGAGGAGACGGAAGAATGAGGCTGCGTGCGAAAGTATGACACCGCTCGCAACAGTGCAGATGAACTTGATATTGTTTTAGAGCTGAAGTTTCTTTTTTTCGAACTTCACTCTGCAGACTCCTTGAAGAATATTGAAAATTATTTTAGAAATTTTCTGCGAAATTTTTCGGAATTCCCTATACTTCTCTTCTTTTACCAGCACAAGTTGAACAAAAAAATCGTGTATCTGACAACGGACTATTTTTAATCGCAAATAAACATTTACAAAACGATTGCGAAATGGAAGCTATCTCTCTATATCACGTTTTGTCTGATCTAGAACCAAACATTGGCGGCTATGGAAATAGCTACGTAAGGTGAAAATAATTTTTGAGCAAGTATGAAGAAAGAGAAAACTGTTCTAAGTTGACGTTTTCTCATTACAAACCACCGAAGATGAAAATCGTTATTTATTTTTCGTGATGCATCCATTTTTATTTTCAACTATGTATCTCAATTTCCTTCCCTCCAGATGGAGGCATTTTGTCAATTTCCTGTTACAGATCCCGATGGTCTTGAAGTATGCGTGGGTGTTAGAGATTATACTTAAAATTGAAAAGTTTGCCATTCAAGTCTAAAGAGGCTTTAGAAGACAAGATTTCAACCGAATTTATGCTCTTGGAAGTTTTTTCCAAAGGTTTGTGATCGATCTATCTATGCTAAATGCAGTGCTTCATCTTAGTTGTTTCGCCATTAATAACAAAATCTTACGGAATGACTATATAATATTGACTGTGCTTGAAAACAAATTCTTGCAAAAAGTGTAGCTACACCACAGCATGCAACAAAAACATTTGAAATCTCGACGTAATCATCGCAAGGCAGTGCACGCTTGGTGTCGATACGAACCAAGTGTTCACAAATTCTAGAGGTATAACTCGAGCATAAAAATTTCTTGAAACAACTACAAGAGCTTTCTACGAACAAAAATATCGTCTAAAAGCGCTACTCATGACAACGGAGCCACAAAAGGTTTACGTCAGGCTGCATGTCACGGACCTTCATCTATATGGAAAGTTCATCACATTTTTCCAAACATACAATCACCTACATATAGACCTAACACGAAGAAAGGGGGTAAACGAAGGAAGACCACTTGAGTTGCTACTCACTATAAAACGGCTCCAACAGTGGGTGGCCGGGGTTGGTTGAACAGGCCAAGTACGAGTACGATGCAGTCGGCACACTCGACATATTTTTTTTTTCGCATTTCGCACTTGGGGGTGATCACGAAAACAACATTTTTTTCTGGTGCAGCTCAAAGAACCAGCGGTCCAACAGATTTCATTTCATGGTTATTATGAGGAAGAAAAAGCATCAAGCTTTCATTAAAAAAAAGCCAGCGAGAGCAGCGGTTAATTCAAAGAAAATATTTTTTCATCATTTCTGCTCACTACATCAAAGTGCGTCCTATAAAAAATAAATAAATGCCAATGGAAGAGTTCCGATTCGCGCTCTTGCATTCTCGAACCATGAATTGTTTAAAATTCCATATAAACATAAATGGCGATTTCAGAAATGATTGACGCACAATATTTTACGATTCATGCGTCAAAGTTATTTTAAACTAATAACCTCTCGCTAATAAGGACACCCAAGTTACCCAAAATTTATTCTGAAAAGTCCCTTGCAAAAAAAAAAAAAAACTTGAACATTGGTTTTTGTAATTATTTGGTGCATATAGTTTGTTGAATTTCTCAGTTTTGAGGGTGACAATACACGATGGGATGACGAGCACGGTGCTGTCCGGATTCCGGAAACAATTTTAAAGTGTGTGCAGCACTCAAGAAATCCAGTTACGATACCTTTTATCCTTGACGAGAAGTTTGTTGATGAAATCCTTGGCTTCGTCGGAGATTTCATCGAAGGCGTCGTCATCAAAATCATACTGTCCGATACGGACATTCTCCAAGGTCTCGTTATCATTGTCGCCCATGAACGGGGATAATCCCGAAAGCCTTGAAAAACAAACAAGATCACTTATTTCTCCAAGAGAAAACTTTAGTAGCTTCAAAAGAAGTACTGTACAGTAAAAGGGTTGGCGAATACGTTCCACCAGTCCCGTGGATCAATTTATTTTTATAGTCTCATATTGGATGGATGCAGGAGATAAACGCAAATTTTTTCTATAAAGAAATGTTTTATCCTGATGCTAGATAGCCGCTTCCCCACGTCGAGATTGATGGGAAAACCAAGTTTAAAAGTACCCCCTGTGAAGATAGAATGGCTTTCTGCCAATCTTTGTATCCGCCGGAAGACCCGAGTACAGTAATAATGATCATTTTCGAATAATTTTTTTTTCTTCTCGGAAACAATATTCCATATTTTAAAATCATGTTACAGCAAAAAACAGTGTTATGATCTTGGCAATTCCTGCATTAGTGATGCGGAAAACGACGATTTCCATTAAATATAAATGGTCATCAGCAATTGAGAAGTTGCTTGGACTAGGACTGGAAGGAATTTCTAAGACAGCTAAGAGGCATGCTTCAAGTCATCTTATTTTTTTATCCGGAGGATTTCGACTCAGTAACTGGTGACCTTATCTTACAAGCTTTATTCTAAGATGCTGAGTCTACTGACAATTTTCTTGATATAATATACTGAGGGGAACAGAGTGTATGCATTTACATCAGTTGTCAAGTAAGTTGTAAATTTTGCGATGTATTTTCCTTTTCTTTAATTCCCATAAACAGCTGATTTCATTCTGATGTGATGGGATGAATTCGGGTGCGGAGGGGAGGGGGTTTGGATGTGGGAACATTGTTTGAACTTTGTGAATGCTGAAAAGCGGAAAATAAAATTTTGCTTATCAATCAACTGACAATAAAACGCTTTGTACTATCCCTCAGGATCAGCGAACAGATTTATGAGAACATTTTTGGGCCCAATGGAGTTCATTTTCAAAATGTAAATCCAGTGCTTATTGTACGTTATGTCACAAGTATTGCTGAAATGTTCAATTCAACGCAAAACAGTTTTGTATCATACCTAGGGTCCCATGGCATCACGACATCGCATATATATTTTGCATGACAGTTTCTAATACAATTGCGTTCCAAATTATTTTCCGCTGACTGAAGTCGAAGATTTCAGACAATTCCGACTGCAGTTTAAATCCGGACCAAGCGCAGGAGAAAATCCCACCGGAGAGAAAATCCCGTAGGTCCGAAAATCTCGCTGGGCCTACCCCCGGAATTGTCAGATTTTTTCTGCTTTGGTAATTGCCAAATGCTGAAAGACTGCTACAAATACAGTAGAACTCAATCCATCTGGGCTCCAGGATTCTTGAAAGCTTACAACTTCATCAAATTTCCCCTTATAACGATTTTGAGGATTCAAATATAGAGAGACCTGATGGGGAATGAAATTTGACTTCACAACTGCATTTATACTTGTTTAATACTGTAATTCAGAATTTGTCCACACTATTGTCAACTTTATTCACAAAAAAAAGAGGCTTTTCTGATGCATAAATTCAGGTTGTGGGATTTTTGTAACCCGCAAGATTTTCGAGCCGCGGGATTTTCTCAAGGAGTCTCCGAACAAAAGGCGAAAGCACAAAGGGGAATTTATCCAACTTCACTTCGCCAAAAGAGGGTGGCAAAAAATGTGATCGATGGGTTTTCAATGATTCACTTACAGGACATACGTGATGACGCCGACAGACCACATGTCGGTGCCAAAGTCGACCTCGTCATAGTTGACAACTTCCGGTGCGACGAACTCCGGTGTGCCGTGCAACAACCGCAGCGGCTTTTTCGGGTCGTACTGACGAGCTAAGCCAAAGTCGATTAGCTTGATCCGGTTCCCGGTTCTCGTCAAGCACAACACATTTTCCGGCTGAAACGAGTCCAAAAGACGTGACGTCTCAATCTCAGCTCCGTCGGGACTGGAAGCACAAACTTTCCCTCATGTCTCATATGTTTATCGAGAACTATAATAAACATCAGATGCTCTCTGAAATGTTTATTTGGAGAGCGTGTCAAAGTTATTTCACGATCGGCAGGGACCGAAAGCGGCTTCGTACAGAATAACGCCTTGGAACATGTTTCTTACCGATAATCTCTGTGTGGGCAAATCCGTGCTTCATGTTCTTGTAATATCTTCGTTCACTTGAAAAATCTGAAGAAATCACCTGATTTGAAATAAATGCTTGCGGGATAGTTTGCAGGAACTTAATCTGGATAGTTATATTGTGGATCACAAGTGCCGAAGCATATGGTTAATTTAAAAAAATTGAATTGAATCGATGGTTTTTTTGCAGATTCAAACGAAAAGCGTATCCGTGCACATCCTCTACAGTCAACGTACTCCACTCGAGTTATTTTCGGTGTATTCAAAAACATTTCAGCTCGACAGAAAAAGAAGGAAGATGATCAGCTTTTTTCAAAATCCTCGAAACCGATTAAGGACTAATACCAAGACTTGAAGTCGACCTATTCCTGATTTCGGAAGTACAGTACTGTATTTATTTTCAGATGCAGACGCAACTGCATGAGCATCATCACTTGACTTTTCGAGGCAATCCGAAATTTTTTAGCGGCACCAAAAACGGCAGAACAATTTTAAAATGACGCGTTGTCGTCAGCGGAATTTATTTTTAAACCTTTTAAAATACTGTACTGTATGATCTGAAAATCCTCCACGCGCTTATTTTTGTTCCAGCTCAGATATACATACGTGTTACTTCTAATGCTATGTATTCTCTCCAATACAATCTTCATCAACAAAAACTATAGAACAGTGAGTGGTCACGGATTTAATTATATTAGTGAACATTAGGCTTAACATGAATGTGGTGCGATGACCATCTGATCTGTGATGGTATGTCAAAACTTTTGATATCGCCTTCGTATATGATGGTTTTTCTGTTGTAACATTCAGTTTGAACTTGACTGAGTGGAAGAGTATATGTTTTGAGAATGAGCGATAACTGGAAGATCGCCCAATAATGTCGAATTAAGATTACGGCGCTTTATTGAATAATACCCAGCGTTCATCATCATTGCTTTCGTAGTTATTTTCGAATACACTCCGGTAAATTTATTCGACCTTACAGGATGATGGTATCATCAATGTGAACCTCTTTCGAATCAGCTGCATAAGTGGCCCGTGCGACAGAAAGCACTCCGCCGTCCGACGATTATACACGCCAGACAAAAGTTTTATTCATGAGCCCTTTTTACGGCCTTCCTTTCCAACGCGCCGGAGCCGCTAATTTGTACCGAGATTGACGACACCTCACCTTCATGTCGAGATGGAGAATGTTTTTCGTGTGCATGTAGTCGACTCCTTCGCAAATTTGGCGCAGAAATATCGAGCAAGCCTTTTCCGTGAGCACGAAATCGTCGTCTATCACCCGTTCAAACAATTCTCCTCCCTCGATCCTATGAAAAATGAAAGTGAGACTCATATTTCCTGATCACTAATTAAATTACCTTAATCATGAAATTATAGTAGGATACGTCCAGATTTAGCGGGCAGTCAATTGAAACTGCACACGGAGGACAGAGAATTTGAAAATTTCTAGGAACAAGATGGCTTCTGACGCTTAAAACGCGCTTAACTGTTATGAAAATGTAAACAGCGCAAATATTAGTTGAGTTTTGCAAAGAACTCAGCAACCCACCCTCACATCACTGAAATAACACAGAAATCACACGGAAATCATGTTCTGCCAAAAAACTGTTTTTTTGGGTGCATTCTCAAGTCAGAATAATTTTCGTCTGAATGATTTTCCCTTGACATAAAATATTTCCCAAAATTCATGATTCAATCTTGGATATATGAGCCGCTGCAAGGAATCCTCGATTATGCTGACTGTAGTTTTTTTTTAGAGAGAATTTTATCAGATTACATTTAAATAAATGCGAGAGAAACAGAATTCAGCAGGACTTGTATTTCCAAGGTGCAATCCATCCATGCACCGACTTCCACAACTTTTGATTTTGGAGTCATCGGTTTTATACCCAGTTTGATGAGTCGAAAATAAAGTTGTGGTTATAAGCTGCGAATGATCCGAGATTTATCACCGCAAATATCAATATCGAAGAATTAGTGCTGCATTATTTTTTTACCTTTCATATTCATTCTCAACCACTGTGGACTCCGAAAAGCCAATTTACAGCAAAATAATAACGTTATCCTTCCCACAGTTCCTGTACTTTTACGACTTTCTCAAAGTACGTTCGAATTAAGAAGAGCTAGGATATAAAGTCAGTGAAAAGAACAACATTCAACCGCCGATTTCTAGGGGAATATGGTGAAATATTTATGCAAATTCTCCACAGTGGATTTCTTTAAGGTTGGGCTAGCTTGGCTCACAAAAAATATCCTGATGAATCAAATCAATCACCGTACATTCACCGCATGTGCCATTGCGGTTTGGGTGATTTTTTAATACTGTATAATTAAAGAAAGAACATTTCCTCCTTTTCGGTGTGTCTCTCTTTGACACAATTTTCAAACGTGCTGAAAACTTTTTTTTTTACAGAGTAGGCCACAATTGGAAAATACCAAAAAACTATTTAGAGTTTTTGAGGTCAGCGGATATCACTTTGGTGTTGCTACAAAGGACGTGATGAGCTCAGGGGTATTCAAAATAAGTCGAAAAAATGAAAGTGTATGAGTTCAAATATAATCCTACGTATACAGCCAGTCTTTTAATCATCGTTATCTGGTAATAATTTTATTTTGCGGTAAACTGATGTGCGAAGTTTGAAATTCAGAAGCAGCGGAAGTACGAAGAATGATCACGATTTTGAAACTCAATCAAAGTTATTGCTGTCACGTACAGCGGATTTTGCGTCATCGCAGACGTTCGCAATTTTACCAAGAATTACCATCTATTCTTTGTCGGCCTTTAAAATATATTTTTGATAACACAGAAGGAAAAAATAGGAGAAAAAATTGAAGTGCTTCCAATGCCACCAAACTGAAGTTCTGCGATATAGCAGTGTCATGAACATCAGGCATTAAATTTCTCATTTGAAAATGAATACTCTCATAAAGTTCGCAGATAATATTTTTGGACATCACTGACGTTTCCCTGAAATTTGCGACTGCATAGATTATTAAAAAAGTATTTTAAAGAATTGCTGAAAATGTATTCTTACTAGTCCCAAAACTTTTGGATCACCAAAACATCCAACTATCCGTATTAGGCAGAATAAATCATCAGGGATCCTTTAAATTAGTCAAATGAAAATGAAAGCAGTCGCGTTATTCAGGTGGCAAACGTCGAGATACATTCAAAATTAATTTCCACCGAATTAAGCGTCCCCAAAACGCAGGGTACTTGGGTCACAACGAATGAAGCCTTCATAATCAGCAGCGCATTTATTCATGATGGACTTTTAAATTATTGGAAATTTACCAACAGTCAAACTTTCGCGCGACTTTCACAAGCGAAGCTGAGGTAAACAGAGTGAAGAAGATTTGAGAGGAGAAAACGAAGAAAAGTGCTCACAGTTCGAGGATGAGGACCATCTCTTTCTTGCGCGGGTCGTCGAAGGCTTCGTAGAGCTGAAGCAACCTCGGGTGTTGGAGCTTCCGCATGATGTTTACTTCCCGTTCCACGTCCTGTCGGTCGGTTTTCTTCGGCGTCGTCACGTATTTGGCAGCGAAAACGCGGCCCGTGGACTTCTCTTTGCACCGGTACACGACCCCGAATCGCCCGCTGTTATAGGAACCCCACCCCCATTTCAAACAAACCCACCCGAGAGTCAGAAAAACCCCTTCAACATTCGACCCGTCAATGCGGGATCCCCTTCGACGGGTCGCCTCAAAAGCCCTCGAAAGAAGACAACAAAACGAGAAAGAGAGTGAAGGAGAAATTATATGATACTTGCGGGGATCATCGCCATTCACACGTAGTATTATTCATTCATTATGAAACAGTGGTTAATTTCTCATTGGTAATTATCCCAAATCAATTAAACAGCAGCCAGTGAAAATACTGTATAGTATGAAGCTGAGCAAACGGTAAGTTCTCATTGTGAGTGAATTTTCTCCGTTTAATTTTCATATAATACTGCATACTTAGAAGTCATAATGTCCTAAATGATTTCCTGGACTGGACTCTGTAGGTGATATATATAAGCAAATCTCTCAACATCAGAATCGAATCTATATCAAAATTATCTTAAAGCAAAACTGGGTTTCAACTTCCAATTAACTGAATTTTTAAACAAGGGGATTTTCACTCACGGAATCCAAAAATGCCAGTTAACATATTGCATGGTGAACTTATAAAAATCTTGGATCTTTTGACGCGACCCTTCGAAAAAATTTGCTCGGAAGAAATTGACGTGCCAAATGGTAAGCTCATTCTCTCAAGCACACGCAAACGTTTCTCTCGCATTTGTCATTCATTCTTCTTCCAACGTCACCTTCATGCAATCATGCTTTCCAGTCTTCACACACAAGAATCTTGGTTCTATATGTGCATGAGAGGAATTACACGCATGCAAAAAATGGACATTTTGGATATGGTTTTCAGGGTGGAACAATTACGCACGTGGCGACTCAATTAAAATTCATCATCCCCACGTAAAAAACCTGAACAATAAAAGTTAAAGCGATAATTGCATAAAATATAATAAAGTCAAGACGAAAATCGTGAAAACTTCCTTTTCGGGACTACCTTGAACATTTAAAAAAAATATTGATCGTATTCCTTCGTTAAATTCGCTTTTTTTTTTACTGAGAGGCGGGTGTAAACTGAACTTTAAAAAAGAAGACATTACGATATTTTTATTGCGTTCGAATCCGTATTTTACCAAGAAACATGATGTTGAATTTAGGAATTGGCTCGATTTCTGTAGGCAATATTCAAAATTTTAATTTCCACAAACAGCATTTAATTTGAAAACAGTAAATTACAGATACTCAGATCATTGGGAAGGATTGGTCGAGACGTGTCCAGTTTTCTTCCCATTTCAACATTACCCCATTCTGAGACTTCGTTGCATGAACGATACATCAGTAAAAAGTTTGAAACCATAGTATCAGCCATTTCCTGCTCATTCAATGCAAGACTTCAAAGTGATGATCTTTCACGATTACTGTAAGGCTCAACAAATTTCTTCGTGATATCGATCCAGACTTTTTTTTTTACTGGGAATTTTTTTATGCATTCTCGGTAAATTCAGTGCATTGCATGGTTCGATAGAACTGATGGGTTATATGTACTGAACAGCGAATGAATTTTTTCATCATCCCTGACATTTAAGTAAAAAAAATTAAATTAAACTCGATGTGAGAAAATGACGATTTTGACAAGCGCTGAAAATATATTTGAATTGATTGTTCAAACAATCCTTCACACTACTGTATACTGAAAAGTCTTGATCAATTTGTGGGGTGATGGAGCCTGTTCTGCGAATTATTTTTTGGGGCCTGAAAAAAGAGTCACAGACCTGCAACCATATGTTTGGATCTTATTATTCCATCCTTTGACAGCTCCATTCAAGCACAGACGTTAATATTAATTTTTTGCTTATCGTCTTTTTTGTCATTCCATTCTTTATCGATTTCCTTGCGTAGCGAGACAAAGACTCGGGGAACTTTGAGCAAAAGCATCAGGTCTCCGTGGAGCACATTAAAAGGTAACAAAAAATTAATTTTAGTTAAGACATAAAATTTAAAGCGATGACTCATTCCAGGCCTGTAAAACTATAACCCTTTCTAGAACAGACACAGGTTTAAAATAAAAGTGCATCTGTATTCGCTCCACAGCGGAAGTGCTGTTTCTGGAGTCGGGCCAAAATTCTTTGCCTACCCAAGATTTGAAATCAAATCCCCTCCGATGAAAGTAGGGTAAAACGGCTGCCGTCTGCCGAGTGCATCTTGGGCGGGTTAGCGACTGTGCTGTGCTGAATGGGTTGGGGGGGAAATGAAAATTAAAAAAACACGAAGAAAATTTGGGAAAACATAGGCGTGAAGTGAATGACATGACCCCACGATTGTGCCAGACCTGTATAGTCACACCAGGATGAATAACGGCTCAAGAAAGACAAGTACAATACAGTACTCATAATAGAGCCGAGAGCCCAGCACACAGGTACTTCCCACTTTCGACATTACGTATTCGCACCGCAGGCCGAGACCAGGGTCGTGATAATTCCGTGAACATACACACATATGCATTCTACCGTCTCAGTTTACTGCAAACCGTTTTTCTTTTTCTCTCTTCCCCAATTCGTATATACTCGACCCAAACAATATTTTTTTCTAGCCTTTCTGAATTCATAATAAACAACGGGAAAAACTACGGAGAAAAAAACTGCGTTGTCACCAGAACTACCGGCCAGAAGCGTATAAATTGAACTGATTCTTATTCTCGACCGGCCGCGACGGTCCGGACTCGGCGTAACTCTTCGTGACGCTTTTACGACAGTTCAAAGGCCCACGGGAAACATTTTTGCTTCACTGAAGCATAAAAAGTTCGCGCTGTCACATAAACTTTATCGAACACAGTGCATGGGGAAAAATGAGCATATCTTCGAGCCGAGATTCACAACTTTCGTCCATAGCAAGTGGATGTTTCATTATTAGGCCTCCAGCGCACCCCCTGCGCAAGATGGATGCGTCCTATATTCCGTAAAAGTTATACCCGGAAATTTATAATTTTTTTATTATTGTCGAATAAATTTTATTTTTACAATGACATCATGAAATACTTGTCGCAAGTTTCAGACGAGGAGATGAAATGAATCGACGGGCGTCTTCAAATTTTGAGGAAAGTCAGCTTGCTGTTTCCGGTATCCGGCCATTATTTCTGATCAACTCCGTCACGACTATAGATGAAAATGATTCAGCTTCTATTCGAAAGCCATATAAAATCCACGAAAAATCTCAACGTTGATTGTGGAGAATCTCACTTCGAAGAAATTGAGCAATTGATGCAACAAGATTTCTTGGACTCAAAGCGTTCTCATTATTATAATAAATAATGACACAATGATATGCAGACTTTTTCGTTTGAAAATTTAGAAATCAATTATTACAAGTTGAAATAAATCCTAGCGTAGGATCATCACGGACTTCTCGGATTCCATTCAAGACCTTGAGATTATAAATACTGTCCAGTCATTCAAAGTACACTGCGTTTGTATATGTAGTAGTTTGATACTAAATTATTCAGGCAACTCCAATAAGGGAGATCTCTTGATTTCAACTGCGAGCAGAAACCACTAATCGTACGTGTGGATATTTAGATTCCATAAATTATTAATTTTATGGGAGAATTTAAAAGAACTAAAAATTATCCTTCCCTTTTATTCAAAACTTTTAACCCAAGGTTTCACATAATGCTTGATGTGCACACCGGTAATTGAAAAAACTTTTCAGAACGTTAAAATATGGTATTGAAAAATATCTTTAAAATGAAAAATTCTAAAATGAACCATTCGTTCTTCCAATCCCATTTATTTTCGGTTCATTTCAAGTGATTGTGACCAACTTGCAAGAAAATTTCCACGATAATGATGAATCCAGTGTTGTTACAGTATTATAAATTTACTGGTAACTTTTTAATATTCTCTTCTTATCAGCTTCTTATATTTTGAGGAATTCGCGTGACTTGGTGGAAATGGGAATCCTCTTTCTTAAGTTGAATCAATTCGATCCTGATGATATCCAGAGACTTTATAATTTTATTGAAACAAGCTTTCCTTTTTAAGCCACAAACAAAGGAATGAACTAATTATGTAGCAAGTGGCGACCCACCTGCTGACGTACATTGACAGGAAATGCAACCGGAATGGACTTTTTGATTGTCTTGCTTAAAACCTGGAGATTTGAATATTTGGCGTCGCTTGATGAAGGAATGTGATCAATGAATTATGTTTTGCATATCCTCGGGACTACAGCTACTTGCGCGCTTCCGGTGAAGTGCATTCCAGTTCATAGAACGGAAACCACTACAACTCCCAGTGTTAGTGCACGAAATTTGTCTACTTCAAGGTACATAAATTTGTAGAAGAGTCACGGACTTATTCTTGTTTCCAGGCGTTCGCAGAATTTAATTCAAATTTTGAAGGCTATCACATCTACCGAGAATGACTGGTTATCGCACGGAGAAACGAAAAATAAATATTGATCAGTCTTATAGAAAAGTATTTCTCACGAGAAGGTATATTCGATTATTTTTCTCGATTTCCCGAGGGACCAATAAAAATCTTGATCGCTTCTATTATGTGCTCAATAGCAGACCTCACTCAGAAAATAATCATCCTGGCTGACGTTGCTGCATAATAAAATATCTGAAGAAAACAATTGCGTCGGTGCCCTGTGTTAATCCTTATATGTGACGTTGGTAGAATTGGCTCAAAAATTGTTATGCAGAGGATCTTGACAGTTACAATGTTTTTTTTTGTTTGCATCACTCGAACAAACTTCCGAATTTCATAATTATCCCCCCCCCATGATTTGCTCCGCCTAGAAACCCGACATCTTGCAAATAACTCGGGTACATTGCGAACCAACATGTAGAACACATCTCCTACAAGTGCACCTAATTTAAAGCAAGTGCATCAGCTCCTAGAACAAATATTCTCATCGCAAACACGGAAAACTGCTGACTAATTTTTCAGACACATGGGACATTCGCTCACTATTTTGAAGCCATACCTCCCGAGCCTCTGTCCTAATTCATAGTGATCGGTGACCTTGTCGTCCGGCGACCTGATGTGGTCAGGTCGGGGCAGTTTCCAGTCCGCTTCGTCAGTCGACTCTGAGGATTTTTTTTAAAGCGACGTCCACGATTTTCCACGACGGAGCACCGATTTGCATGCACCGATGGGACAAAGGCATTTGGGAAAGAAGGAGGGAAAAAAATTAGGAAATGCGACGTGGTGATGGAAGAATGACCTCAGATGGACTCCCCACAGTGTTTGGTCGATTCAGTCGAGAAAAAAAATATTGCCGGGCTGTCGCAGAAATTAAGAATCGATTTACATTCTTGAATGAAGGAGAATTTCTGAGCCAGGGGGAAAAAATGTGAGTCCGCAATGATGGAACACAGCTGTACAAAGGGGAATCAATGCAAAACTAAAGAGATCAAAGGAGAAGGCGGATGGAAAAATCCTTCTTGAAGGTTTGATTATTCATGAAATTATACGCTTGAATTTCAGAGAGATGGCTCCACATTTTTTCAAAGCCTTGAACCGATTTTAAAGAATCCACTGTGATGATATCATTTTAATTTCCTGAGATTTTTGTTTTGGTGATTGCAGTTCTTACTTGCGCAACTTCTTGTTCAAAAATTAACATTTCTGCGCAATCTTCTTTTAGAATCACGGAACAAAGTTTCACATAAGAAACATTTATTGCAAGTACGCATTGAATATTTGAATACCCTGCATACTTTTTCTAATAACTTCATTTAAACTGAACTGAAAGTTATAAAATTCAAAAATGTGATGATTTTTCCATTTTTCGCGGGGTTGTTTTTATAACGCAGTATCACCATTATTTCAACCAGTTTGATCAAAATGTAACACAGTGACCAGGAATATATCATATTTTGGAATGCAATAATTAGGTCTAACTATATCCTTCCAACGAGACCCTTTAAAGGAAAGTTCTACCTTATTTGGGACCATTGAGTTAATTTCGGCATGAACAATATGGAAATTTTTTGTACATGTTAAAAATATAAATATCATGAATCCATAAATGTATTCATGCTGTGAACCAGTCAGCGGTCATTGCTCAAAATGCGGATCATCGAGTTAAAAGAAGACACCGAAATTAAACTGTTCAGCGTGATAAGCTTTTAGCTCGCTGAAAATATTGATTTTCACGCAAGCCAGACTTGGATTGCGATTACGCCCGTCAGTCGTTTTATACATCTGGTTATTCAGGCAGTTCGTTAATAGGGCAAATTAATTATTCCGTTCTCATTTGAAAAGTTGATTATCTGGGTACCTTCCGAGTAATTCGCTGAGTTCAAAGGAATCCTTGACTACTTTGTCCGTAACGATCGAAGCGCATCTATTGGCGTAAACTTGGTAAAATGCCGCGTCCTCGTCCGCTGTGCACAAATACTTCGGTTAATTAATCTCTTTTTAATCGAAGGGATTCGATTAATCGGGAAGAAAAGTTCAAGTCACGTTTGACAACAGTTTGTAAACGCTACGTGGATCACATAAGACTCATCTGGAATCAAGGAGCTGTTCGATTTATTTGGTGAATGGATGACGAGAAAGACTTTCATTTCTGCTCAAAACGATGATCAAATTTTTGAAACGCTCACCTTCTGGAGGATCCGTTTCATCGACGTATATCATCGCGGAGTTTCCCTAAGAATAAAAAATAAATAAAAATTGTAATTCAGAAATGAATTATGATTGTTCATAAAGATGAATGTTGCATCAAAAGTACACGTAATTCGCAGTCACGAGGAGTTTCGATGATAAGAATGCACGAAAGGAGTGAAAGAGCTTTTAAAACCAGTAATTACATCAAAATCATCGCATGAGACTATCGAAAACGCGAAATGATGCTGCGCATAAAAAAATTTAGAATACGATTTTAAAAATGAAGTATGGCCGAATAAGCTGAAAGCATTTGCCGAAAATAGCTAAATTAAACTCAATAATAGCTAAATTATTTCAAAAGACGGGAGATCAAAATTTCTGTTCAATCTTTGTGTCTCGTCAATGTAATGCATTTTCCGCATTTCCGCCAGGTTTAATATTCACGATAAAAGCAAAAATCCTGCTTGCTTCCGCGCCTTTGGAAATGGGCCAAAAATTGCACGTAAGCGTGCGTGTCCGCGTGACACGAGCTTTTAACCACACCTCTTCTTCAGTAGTGAAGGAAAACAAAAACGCACACTTTATTTACATAGAGCGAGAAAAGCCGAGATCTTTGTCCTCATTCTTTATCTTTACTTCCGCTTTTGCACCTCATCGATAACGGGGGAAAATCACTGTTTGCGATCGACGGCTTTTCGCTGAACAAGGACTCTATTGTCGGAAAAAAATTACTGTAGTTTCATTTTTCAGAACCCACGATTGAATTTTTGTTGAAGGCAGACTGTCTTCTCAACTTTTTATGGGAGAAAATGTTTCGTAGTAAAAAACTGAATTGATTTTGTATCTCGGTATTCATCGTCACAAACTTTTCAACTACTGTATTTTCCAGCTACTGCTTTCTCTCATTGGCCCGCACTTCTTTTTCAAAAATATAAGATTGAAATTACGGTATTCAATTCTGAATGTCCATGGAAAGGAATGCAATTAACTTCAAGTTTCGCCTATTTTCCGCTTCCAATTCTTCTTATACCGGTAGATAAATGTTTACAGGGTGGACCAACAAGGTAAAAAAAAAATTATAAATTTTTAGTATCTCGCAAAATGGTTTGAAGTATATTATTGAGACGAAAAGAGCGTTAAATGAAGGGTCATGCAATCTTCGAATCGATTTTTTTGCTTTACTTGCAGGAATGTGCTTGACCAACGAGCACATTTACCAAGCAAAAAAATTAGAAAAATCCGAAAACGAAGTGTGCTTTCTTGTGAGGGTTGAGATTTCGCACAAAAGTTTTCTTGGAGTTACACGAACTTTTAAAAGACTTTCAAGCAATGAAATATGCTGAATGGAGAGCTATTTCAGGACGGTTTCGAGAATATTTTCGAATTTTCCCACTTTTGCGGGGTATAAAAGGCGAAGGAAATATGTACGGCAGAAGACTTCCAAGCAGTGAAATATGCTAAATGGGAGGGATGATATTTCAGGACGGGTTTGTGCATATTTTTGAATTTTTCCGCGATATTTTTATAGTATGGCAAGGAAAGAAAATACCTAGTGCAGGTGACGACAGAATTCATCTTTCCTGTCAAAATTCTGCCCACCCGCCCTTGGTAACGCTCTTTTTAATGCTTTCATTGATTTTCCTTACGCTAATCAATAAATTACTCCACGAAAGCCCTTCTGGTCTACCTTGTTAAATCTTGCTAAGGCAAATCCATCTCAGAGGAAACATAATGTGAGCAGATATGGAGGGTTCGAGGCTGCACAAAGCTTTGAGGAAGTTATCATTGACCGACAATTATTTGCTTAACTTGATTGTTGAGTAAAGANAGAATACACGAACCGAGTGAAAGAGTGTTTAAAACAAGTAATTACATCAAATCTACAAATGAGACTATCGAAAACGCGAAATGATGCTGCGTACAAAAAAATTTAGAGTACGATTTTTAAAATGGAGTATGGCCGAATAAGCTGAAAGCATTAGCCGAAAATTAAACTCAATAATAGCTAAATTAAACTCAATAATACATAAATTATTTCAAAAGACGGGAGATCAAAATTTCTGTTCAATCTTTGTGTCTCAATGCAATGCATTTTCCGCATTTTTGCCAGGTTTAATATTCACGATAAAAGCAAAAATCCTGCTTGCTTCCGCGCCTTTGGAAATGGGCCAAAAATTGCACGCAAGCGTGCGTGTCCGCGTGACACGAGCTTTTAACCACACCTCTTCTTCAGTAGTGAAGGAAAACAAAAACGCACACTTTATTTACATAGAGCGAGAAAAGCCGAGATCTTTGTCCTCATTCTTTATCTTTACTTCCGCTTTTGCACCTCATCGATAACGGGGGAAAATCACTGTTTGCGATCGACGGCTTTTCGCTGAACAAGGACTCTATTGTCGGAAAAAAATTACTGTAGTTTCATTTTTTCAGAACCCACGATTGAATTTTTGTTGAAGGCAGAATGTCTTCTCAAATTTTTATGGGAGAAAATTTTTTTTAGCAAAAAACTGAATTGATTTTGTATCTCGGTATTCATCGTCACAAACTTTTCAACTATTTTCCAGCTATTGCTTTCTCTCATAGGCCCGCAGTTCTTTTTCAAAAATGAAAGATCGAAATTACGGAATTCAATTCTGAATGTCCATGGAAAGGAATGCAATTAACTTCAAGTGTCGCCTATTTTCCGCTTCCAATTCTTCTTATACCGGTAGATAAATGTGTACAGGGTGGACCAACAAGGTAAAAAAAAATTATAAATTTTTAGTACCTCGCAAAATGGTTTGAAGTATATTATTGAGACGAAAAGAGCGTTAAATGAAGGGTCATGCAATCTTCGAATCGATTTTTTCGCTTTACTTGCAGGAATGTGCTTGACCAACGAGCACATTTACCAAGCAAAAAAGTTAGAAAAAATCCGAAAACGAAGTGTGCTTTCTTGTGAGGGTTGGGGAGTTCGTACAAAAGTTTCCTTGCAGCTACACGAACTTTTAAAAGACTTTCAAGCAGTGAAATATGCTAAATGGAGTGCTATTTCAGTACGATTTCGAGAATATTTTCGAATTTTCCCACTTTTGCGGGGTGCAAAAGGCGAAGGAAATATGTACGTCAGAAGACTTCCAAGCAGTGAAATATGCTAAATGGGAGGGATGATATTTCAGGACGGGTTTGTGAATATTTTTGAATTTTTCCGCGTTGTTTTTATAGTATGGCAAGGAAGGAAAATACCTAGTGCAGGTGACGACAGAATTCATCTTTCCTGGCGAAATTCTGCCGCCCTTGGTCTTGGTAACACTCTTTTTAATGCTTTCATTGATTTTCCTCACGCTAATCAATAAATTACTCCACGAAAGCCCTTCTGGTCTACCTTTTTAAATCTGCGATTCCGTTTAGGTAGAGTCTCCTTTGTATTACACTCGTCTATACCTCCCAAGCTCCGACGTGTTTCGAAACTCCTTCAATAGTAACTGGCTGTTAATAAACGAATTGAACTAACAACTCATTTCTAGCCAGTCACAACGTGTGACGATCGTCACACAATCAACAAGAACAAAATAAACTTCGTCGTCTTTCCACGTGGCGGGGCTGAGAAATATCTATTCGCATACCATTCAATATTTCAATCAGTTCTTTATATAAATATTTTTTGAGGAGCGGAGAATAATTTATTGAAATTGGGAATTCAAAGTTACTCATTGCCTCAGAAGATATTTACTGTCGAAAACATAAATATCAAGATTACCTGCATTTAGAGAAAATATTACATAGGACGCAGAAATACATTAAAAAGGTCAATGTGAAAGTCATTACAGTTACATTAATATTTCGCATTCGCATTAAGTCTTCTAAACAGGTTTCAAAACTTTTCCTGACACGGTGGCAATAAAAAACGAAGAATTATTTTTTCGGCAGAATTCGGCCGTTCTATTAAGTGCTCTTGAATCATACACGTAGACACATTGAAAGTCAATGTCAAAAGATTTAGTTCGATGTTTTACGATGCTCTGATGTATTCATAAGTTTTTGCAATTTGGTGTTGTACTTTTTTCTATTAAACCCCTCAAAGTATTCATCATATACAGTATACGATTCCTTCTGTCGCACTAAAATGCGAATCTTAATAAAAGCTTCGAGTTTTTTTTTACTTACCAAATCGAATTTCGAACAGTTCCGTTGAGCTGACGATGAGGTGCGGCTCGTAAATTATCTCAAGTCTTTCTTGACAATGTGACGATGTATTTTTTTCCACTGTTTGCGTCAAATCCCAGAGATTTAACCGTTGGTCAACTCGCGAAAACACGTTCGAGTTGAAATCACGACGTCGCGTTACTTGTATAGAAACTTCACGTCATCAATTCACTCAGATCACAAGTGAATGTGTGCCTTTTCAGCCATAATTTGACGAACAGCAGGCAGAAAAATATAACTCGTTTGGAAAATTAAAAACAATGGTTTTTCAAGAGCGCGATCTCTGGAAAAAAATCCAGTTCTTGTCAATGACAAGTTTACCTCATTTAAATTATAGTTTTTGCGCGCAAAACAGACGACCAAATCGAACGTGTTTCCAGTCTCGATAAGACAATTAACGAATCGTTCGTATGTAGTCTCAGCTACTCATTTATCAGGAAGCGGCACGTGGAAAAAAAAAACAAGACAAAAAAGATAAACGAAAAAAACACATGATAATAAGGAAACGAAGCGAGTAATATTGGGGAAGACTTCACTTGATCGATCACGTCGCACGTTGACAGGGAAAGCTCACGTTTTTACCCGGCCTAGTGCATTCCTTTTCGATCACCGATATACCATAACGTTGATCGACACAGTATCACCATGGGGGCACGGTCACAAAATCACGCGATTGGAATTCCTTAGACTCAATCAATCCCGAAGAACAGGATGTCATCGATCCCGACAACCGCGTCAATGACAACGCATCAAGATGAAAATGACAGCAATTACGCTCGAATCCTGTTCCATCGATTCCTTGGCACTGAGGATTACACTTTCTTCTCTGTCCGAAACTTGTTCGAATTCGACGTGCATTTTGTTAGCGTGAATCGTTAAATTTACTACATCCATGCACAGAATAAATGTGAAGCACGATTGATTTCCTAAGAACGGCCTGCTGTCTGCATGCCAAGCTTTCGAATTTTGCAATACTTCGGGGTTGTTCTATAAAATCATTTTACAATGAAGGATTAATATGTTACGACACAAATTTCGATGCAAGGGATTTTTACTCGCACAAATGCATACCGATACCATTCAATACGCGAGCTCGTCTCCAAAAATGAGTCTTCAGAATATATTTTTTTATAAACTCTCAAAAATGGAAGCCTCTTTAATTTAAAAATCTCAAGGTCACGCGAGCACGGTTTGATTTAAACCGCATACAAAAAATGTCGACATCAAAAGCTGTTCATTGAAATTCGATGGAGGATCTTGCGTGAAGCATACGAAATTCAAGAGTTTTTTATCTTCGAAAAATCTATTCGCACTTCTAAGCAAGAGTGCAGTGTGAACAAAATAAATATTTTTAGATTAGAGTATCCCCGAAAAACGTTGTGCAATCATTTACCAAAAGCGTGAAAATGTACAAAATTTTTTCTAATCTTTCAAATATTGCAAAAATGAAGATTTTCAGTTGCGTTTGCATGGAAATAGGAAAAAATTACCCCAGACTTCAGAGAGTAAGGTTAAAAAATTGTTTATCATGAGAATTGAAACATAATATTTGTCTGAGTTACGCAAGCCTTCGATTGGTTTTAGAGCAGTTATATAGACAAGCAAAAATGATATTCGAATAATGTTATCCAGTTGTCAAAAAAAAATAAGTATTTATTCAACCGTCTGTTCACTTTTTTATTGGGATGGTGAAAGAGAAAGTGATGGAAGCTTATGTTAGGGAAAAAACTCAATTTATATTTCTTTGCACCCTTGATAAAAAAAAAACGAAAAAAGTTTGAAAATGATCTTCCCGTTTTTTGAATGATTCGTTTGAAAAAAATGAACAGAAGCCAATTTTAGGAATTTCTGATTTTCCCATGATGCGCGGATGTGCCACAAATAAGAAGCTGGTTCAGAATATTTACGAACTTATTTGCACTGACTCTTGAAGCGAGATAGATGACCAAAAAAACGGAAGCAAATGTCTTGAAAAAAGAAATTGCATACAGTTCCACGTGGAATCCATAAACATGTAAGTCATCGTTACGAAACTTGAAGCGACTTCGGACAGGACCATGATGGAAACCCTCACAGCCTCCGACTGAGGTGATATTTCACGCGTGCTTCGAACTCAAGATTCTCCCTCAGAAATCCGCGACACGTCGGAACAAGGAAAACAACACAGGAACACGTGTGAGCGGGAATGTCAAGATCCCAATTGCATAATGCACAAATAATCTGTCTACGTTCCTCCTATACATGCGTTGCGATTAGAAACAGCATCAGGCAGAGTCGCCTGAATAGAACTGTGAGCACGACGCCGTGTTCGTGCGTCAGCTGTCACCTTAGCTATTCGGTCGTATACTGTCACTCCGCTTTTCGTGGGCGCTCAAAGAGTCCAGAGGCGGCTTGCTCGTATTCACTGACTTAAGTGTGACTAAAGGTTCAAGTTGAGTGGTATACATACACGAAACACGAATGTGTTGAGGCGGTGAGCGCCTGGCTGGCCTGATACGTGAGAGACCTTGAATGATGTACAGTACGTTAAAGCTGTCCTCGGGAGGATTTGGGATTGGGTCACACGAAATTTCTCGAATCACTGCTCATCATTTTTCGAGGATGAAGGAAACTCGAGCCTTTCCACAACAAGAAGACGAGGATATTTTGGAAACTTCCGGCTCTAACTGATGCGCGATGATTTAGTCAAGAAATTTGACCGACTGCCTTAAGAGAAGACCATGACTAATTTGAAGATATGCAAGCAATTTTTGACACGAAGGGATTATTATCGAACCTCGATTAAAAACAATTGAAATTGCAGCTGCGACCCGCATTCAAGGCCACAACGTCCGAAAGTCATAATATATTTACAACTGCTACAAGAAGTTGGGTAAAATATTGAAATGACGACAGAAAATCAGTAGTGAAAGCGATTGTCCTGCTTCCTTCCCTCAGTAACACGTTTCTTTTAAAGAGTTTGCGATGGTTTTTTCATTCACAGGCATTGTTTTCCTTGAAATTGTACATTGTACGCACTCCAAAGCATCCATGAAATTTACAGAATTTTCGTGGAATTTCTAGGGGTAAACGCGTTGTGTTTGAGATTCAAATTTGTCAACCCTGTTACTTGAAAAATTAATTTTCAGCAATGCCTGCCACATAGAACTCATTAACAGGGGCAAATATCAACATGCTGTGGGTCATAGCATAAATTCCGATCCGATGGGTATGATGGTATATAGATCCTGGACCCAAGACTGAGTGGAAAAGAAAGTTTGCTTTCATTGCCAAAAAAAGAACGGATGTTGCAGAGTACAATACAGTACAGTACAATGAAAACCACATTAGTTTCCCTTTCTTTTTCACACTGTGCCTCTCATGCTTGCACGCTTTTCCTTTTTCCGCCGGAACTTCCTTTCCTGCGATTTTGAGCAGTCAACGACTCACGTGGCTGAACGAGCCGAGGTCAAGGTAGTGAATTCATTGAACTGAAAGTTCATGTTCTACATCCAGTCGGTGATATCAGGAATGTTCTTTACTACAAACTTCAAACCACACATGAAACAAATAATAATACTCTACAATATAATAATATTATGCAGTTATATTATAGGATGTTAAGTTTTGAGAATAACATTATATTCACGCAAAGAAAAAAAAGGCCAATTCGGTTTTTGTGCATTATGTCGTTCAATTCGAGCTCTGATGGTACAAATACAGACCATTCTAAAATGTTAACTAAAAAATCTTTTGCAATTGCCTCTCGATAATGCCTCGTTTTCTTTTCCCGAAAAATGCCAAATGTATTCCAAATTTTAATTCAGGGAAATTGAATGCGCTCATATAGTAACCAAAGCCCTTTCATGCATATAAAGCTGAACCGGGCCGATTTAAAATTCTTCCATAATTATACGCGGGATTCAAAATTAATACAGCAATTTCGAAAAAAAATTGCTTTTCGAAATCTGATTTTTATTGACCCACATATCATTTATGAAATTGTGACTCGGTAGCTCACACAATTTTTAAAGACAATTTTTTATTCAGAATCGTTAAATGAAATTCGAACGTAAAGACGTTTTGGTGCCATAAAATCAGGAAAAATTAAGCCACAAAGAATGCGGCTTCTTTTTAGGGCAAGGATCACAGGTTGAATCATTATTTTTTCATTGTTTCTATCCATAAATAAGTCGATAAAAACATCCCTCAGTCATATACAGTATTGAATAAATGCTTCATGAAATTTAACAGCTTCGATTCAGGGGAGATCATGAAATTGTTTGGTGCGTGTGTAGCGAAGGATGAAACAGGCCTGCAGCTCCGTAAAAATGCGTTCCTTAAAAAAAATTAACTGGTTTCGTGACGAAGCCAGAGGAAAAAGAGTTTAAAAAATTCAGCGGAATGTCTACGACCTTGGTGCATGGGACCCTTCGTCATTAATTTTCTGATTCACAAGGTTTCAAGGCATCAAACGGTCTGTCACTGCGAGTGCCAAGGCAAATGAAGAAAAAGTCGCAGGATTCCAAGCCACGCGACTGCCAAGAACGCGACGGTAAAATGACGAGAAGAAATAGTTTCGAGGTGCTGGCTTTCACGGTATTTTTTCCCCATTTCCTTAATTGTAAATTGAAATAAGTAGGCTTTCTCGTTCCTAAATGAATACCGCATTCACTCGACCATAAGACACAATTTCGTCACTCAGTCGGCTGGAAAGCATCACGATGAGTCCAATTCAATCGATTGGGTCCAACATTTTCGCAGTGTTTCGTACAAAATGCAAATAAACCAAGAAATCCACTTCACAGCGATCCTTCCGCGATTTTTAGTTCAAGTGCACCAGATATTTGATTGCGGATTTTTTGTTGAATTCGGGGAAATGATGTGACTAAAGCACCAATGTAATCATCAGTACCCCCTGATTCCGAAGAAATTTAGAAAAAACAATTACAAATTGGCTTATATTTTTATAGGGTAAATCGTTTTCATTTCTAATCAAGAAAAATTAGAAAGCGCTTTGTAATCATCGACGTCTCGTTATTTAGTTCTGCCTTTCATATATTTTTCAGTCGAGAAACCACTTCCAAGCCTCTTTCGATATTATTTACAAATAATAAAAAAATCTGTGCATCACCTTTCCAGTTTATGTTCAAAAATTTCCTTCAAAGAATATGCTCATGTTTACCACTAATAATGCATCCCAGCAATGCTGTTGTTGCAAAAAAAAGGTCCAGCTCTACTATACAGGATATCGGTAGGACTTTTTATTTGCCAATCACAACTTCACTTTCTTGACTTTACTTCACGCACACGCAACACACCTCCTGTTCAGCGAAATCTTGACTACTGGGCTGTCGACGCATCCGTGGCATCCATCCAGGGCGACTGGGAAGAAGAAATTGATTTTTTTCCCTTTTCTTTCAAAGCCTGGACTGGAATCTGCTTCGCGCTTTGCCGTGACTCGCTCTCTCTACTTCCTTCCCAATGATGCTGAAGCCCCGACAGTAGAGCACTTATATTCTTACTAGCTGCTAGCAGATAAGGAAGTCAACATACTGTATTTGCTGCAACACCACACCACAGCATGCGATCCCCAGAAATACCGAATAAAATAACAAACAATGCATTTCTACTTAGTTAGTTGAGGGTCAAGATCAGCTAAGAATAATTTTGACATCAAAAATATCTCTTCAACTTTGAACAATCGCCTCCATGTTCTGCATCCAATTTGTTATACAGTAGCATTTGAAATGTTCTTTCCACTTTGCATGCATTCAAAATGTATTCAGATTTTTGCTTGTATTCAGATTTTGGATTTTGGGTTCTGAGTCCTTTGCTCCATTTGATTTCCTGATCTTTTGGTTTAATTTTGATCAAGGTACACTTTATTTTCCTTTCATTCACCTCAATTACAATACTCTTTGAGAAAACTACTTTGGTGGTGGGGAAAATATCTTATACGGGTGGTACCTCACAATTCAAACACCCTGCAATATCCGTCTGTTGCGCAATTCAATGGTAAAATTTGGAGGGAGGTTGACTCACAATTCAATGTCTGCCCTGCAATTTGACCCAGAGAGAGGCACAAAAATGTCAAATACAATGTAGCATGCATTGCATTTGACATTTATTTGCAATTTGACTGCTTTGCAATTCAACCCTACACCAGCAATGGATTAGGGTCAAATTTTGGGGCACCACAAGTATACCTGACTGATGTACCCAACAGCTAGGTGCACACATTTACTATAAACAGGATATCAGCAGGACTTTTTATGTTGAAGTATGTGGGAATCACATGTTACTCCTGCATCCTTTTTTTGTGACATGTATTAGTCCTTCAAACACATTCCACTTTTTGTTATTTTCCCATCCTCTGATGGGTACATGAACACATGGGATATGCTCTTAGTTTGTATCAACAATGCATGCTTTCTGCACATGTACCAAAAGAACATTAGGTTGACAAAAGGTTGGACATGTTCTTTACATTTTCTGACTCATATGACTAATCATGAACAACATTCCCATTTGGTTTCCCTGGGTTTACTCTGTTTAAAAAACTGCAGTTCATTGAACAGTACTAAAATTTGATATAAAAAATCATCCGACAATTGCCTTTTGATGCCTCATTTTCTGTCCATGAAAATGCCAATTGTATTCAAAATTTCAATTCAGGCATACATGAAATGTGTTTATAGTAACCAAAACCTTTTATGAATAACTATATAAAAGAAAAGCTGAGCTTAATCAAAGTTCCTTCATATATTTTCTGAGTTTCTGAAAAATTCAAAATAGGTTCAAAAATCCAATGGGACTTGTTTCATCCTTCAATCCTGCGACGTTGCAATGATGTCAAATAAAAGAAGAGGCAACAAAAATGAAAGCTCGAATTTTCATATAGGAGATGTTTACTTGGTGAAATTTCTGCTTTAATCATTTTTCATATAAGCATACGGACTCCGTTCTTTCCCAGTCAACCTATCCTTGGAGACGCGATCATCCTTTCGGACAGTTTAGCACCGGTTGCTCAGATTCATATCAATGGCATGCAGGATGTTTTGACTGTTGTGACAAGTCACGAAAAGGCCCGGCGGAATGCATAAGCATGACGAGGCAAAATGCACTCAACGTCGCAAAAATAGCACTTTTTATCTGGGTCAGTAGCACAGGTTTTTTTTTTAAATCATAAGTTACCGTATTTACTTGAGGATAATAGCCCCCCCCCCCACCGCAAAACTACAGTATTCCAATATACGTGGCTTATGATGATGTTCCTATTCTTCACTGTAATTTAAAAATCCGCAACAATAACTTGANCCCCCCCCCCCCCACCGCAAAACTACAGTATTCCAATATACGTGGCTTATGATGATGTTCCTATTCTTCACTGTAATTTAAAAATCCGCAACAATAACTTGAGAATGCGGTATAAACCTTTCGAAGATAATGTCTCAAGGTTTTGCGTGGCCGACTTCGATTTGAAAAATGGAAAGAACACTTTCTTGGAAGAAAAAACTAAAAAAGTAAGCATTTTTTTTCAAATTTCTGACAGTCATTCCAAGGCAAAATTGATATTCCAAGCTTGAGATTCAGTTTGGGGCAAGTTTACCAGCAGAACAAAATAGCTACTCCATCACAAGCATGCGAATTTTCTCTCCAGGAATCTTCTTTTTTTTCTTCAGCCCACGCATTTATATTCAAAAAACGACCTGACAAGTAAATACGATATTATTCGCATTAAAAATATGAATTATAAAAACACTGGAAGAAATAAACTCGATTTAATTTATGTCTACGAAAAACGTTAATTCTTCATGTTGGTGGTGTCAAATTCAATTTCAGGATCTTCCACACGAATGTTGATGTCTTCGTGACTTATAATTATAAACTTTGAAGAGATGACGGGTCAAGATAATCTAAAAATAAAAAATGCATGAACGAGTTTTCAATTTCTATGGAATTCTATGCCGAAAACTATGATCCAGGCAGCGAGTTGATAATCGATGGACTCGTAAATAGAAACGAAACTTCTTTCGGCATCGAGTTGTTGACATTATTTTACATTACAGTACAGTATTAGGAGCACATACGAGTATACTCATAATAATTTCAAAATTTTGTCGATGATTTTAAATATATAAAAAAACCTCAGAAGGAGCCCGATGCTCAAAATTAATCCATGCATGTTATGTTTTAGGTTTTTTCCGATTTATAACACTGTACGTTATTATTGTAGTACGATACCTTTTCATCTCAACACAAACGATCTTCACATTTATTTATCTAATTTTAGGAACCACTGATATTTTCACACGTGCAATATAATGAAAATCCGAAGAGCCAAGAATGCATCAGGAATGACAAAAGATTATAAACCAAAGGTCACTATATTAACAATGCCGAATTTCATTCATAAGAAAGTTTTACATTGATCGAAACGAATAAATTGAAGCCAGAATGAGGTTTTGCGTCGATCTTGAAAACTCAAGCTGAAAGAAGACACGCCTAAGAAAATGCTAAACAACTAATGAATACAGTACATTGAGAAATCATTGGCTACCAAGGATGTGGCAACTTTTCAATGAAGTTCTAGAGTTTGGCTCAAAGATTGCTTCCGTGCATAAATCACTGCAAACCTTACATCGAGCCTTATCAAACACATCCGTTTCGCTGATTTTAAAGTCAGAATGAGTACCTTTCCCCTCTTGGCACGACTGACGAATAAATCCATTTCGCCTTCTGTCAGCATTCCGAAACATCTGAATGGAATATAATATTTAATCCTGTCTGGGGCTTATCACGCTGCCGCCAGTTGCTGCGAATTTTAGAGCACGGGCTTCCTTTGGATTCCTCGGATATTAGTCACCGACCGTTTGTTTCTTCGTTTTCTCACGGAAAGAAACTCGGGTCGCGAGATAAACTTCAGAACACACGAGGAAGATTTCAGGCGAAGGAAAGGGGCGGGCTATAGGATGGAGGACGAGAGGAAAACAGAAATTCGGTCGTGTCAAGCCCCGCTGCGGAATTCGGCTGAAACCTGCCCAGCCGTGAGACGACATTTGCGACAGGAAATCCAACGTCAGTGCCACTCGTCACGAACGCATTATGAACATT